>CALNVZ010000674.1:4015604-4065180 GCA_940671915.1 Paracentrotus lividus | reverse complement strand
CGCCCTCGGCCCACCCCCCCCCCCCGGCCCCCTCCTAATATCGCCACGCACCGCGCGCCAGCCACGTGACTCATTTGCGGTGCTGTTTTTCTGCGAGCTCAGATCAGAAAGTCAAGGTGGGTCAAATTTAGATTTCTTTTTTTCATGGTTTTCGATATTGTAGCACTTTCAGGCTAACTAAAAGAAAAAGGAAAAAGAAGGTTAAATTTAGTGATATGATTCTGGATGCATTGAGTTAGATGTGTGGTGTGATAAAGCAAATTTTGATAGTAAAAAGACAGTCAGTAGGCCTAATAAAAGAGTTAAGCCTACGGGGCGGGACGGCCGCGGCACGGGGCTCCAGCCCGGTTGTGGCGCGTAACCGTAAAACTCCTAGACTAGAGTCCTAAGACTAAGTCAGACCTACCAAGTCTCCCGCTCTCGGCGTGAGACTCACGCTTCGGTACCTCATCTCACGCTCACCCGCCCAACCCTCATAATCTCACGCCTCAGAAAAAAACTGGAGAAATTATTAAAAACTACCGGTATACATTTTTACCACTTTGGGGCCTAAAAACTCTAAAAATCTGCAGTCATGTCGTGCATCAAGCACTGTGAGTGCGACAGGGCGATGTTTTTGTGCAGGCGATCGTTATATGCAAGAAAGCTTACCACATGCTACTTGAAACAAATTGTGTAGCATGGGCGCGCGCCTCCTTTGTGTACAAGTTAGTATTGCATGCGCACAAATTTGGTAACATGCCCTGCGTGCGCACTGCTTCCAAAGACGATGCTGAAGATCTCATGCCCAGCTGCTCTCTGACCGTGGCATCTCTGCTAAGTATGGTCTAAAATTGATTGGCTGAACTTACAACTTCTCGGTGTGCTTTCAGTTTTGAAATTTACTGACTTTCCCTCATTCACTCTAATTCACAATACATGTATCATTGTTAATATGATTAATAAAAACTGAATGTAGCAACTTTTAACTCATTGAAATTTTGAGATCTTTATCTTACTCGAAAGGTTGATACAGTTTCGCAGATCCATGTCTCCCGCACCACCACCACAACCACCATGGCCACTCCAGCTGTTATGCGCAGCCCTCCCCAAGCTACACCCTCCGTCACCCAAACCTTGGAGGAATGGTATCTTGTCTGTCGCCCTCAGTGTTAAACCTTGCATTGATGGGCTGACCTTGCAACTTCTCATACTCTTCTATTTTGAATTATATGAAATTTTCATCTTTATTTCAAAAGCTTGCTCCAGTATTGTAGACGATGTCAGATGGACACCACCATTGCGACGCGACCTGTGTGCCACCCCTCCCTACACCCTCAGTCACCCAAACCTTGGAGAAATGGTATCTTGTCTGCCGCCCTCATTTTTGACCTTGCATTGACGGGCCCAACCTTGTATCTTCTCGTCCTTTCTATTTTTTTGATTAATTGAAATTTTCATCTTTATTTCAAAAGCTTGCTCCAGTATTGTAGACCATGTCTGATGGACACCACCACCACCATGGCGACTCCACCTGTTGCACACACCCTCCCCTACCCCCTCCGTCACCAAACCTTGGAGGAAATGGACTGGGAGAGAGGTATCTGGTCTGCTGCCCTCGATGTTGACCTTACATTGATTGGCTGACCTTGCAACTTCTTTTAGGTGTCCTTTCATTTCCAAATGTGCCGACTTTCCTCATTTACTTTTTGACAATTATGTATGGTATCATTGTTCATTTGATAAATAAACACCTTTTGTAACATTTTTGATATATTGAAATTTTGATTTATTTATCTCATTCAAAAAGGTTGCTTCAAATTCTTTGATCATGTCTGATGCACAACACCACCATGGTGACAACCACCTGTTGTGCGCACTTTCCCCCTACACCCTCCGTCACCCAAACCTTGGAGGAGATGGACTGGGAGAAGAGGTATCTGGTCTGCTGCCCTCAGTGGTGACCTGTCAAGGGTTGAGAAGTTAATGACATCAGGATGTGATGTGAACATGGTGGATAGATCTGGCTATACTGCGCACTGGTAAGAGTACATGTAGAACATTATTAGTTTTATATGTTTCTTGGACACCTACCCACTAACGATTACCTCCTGGAAACTACCCCCTACCAAAACTCTGTCCCCAACTCTACACCTAACCCTAACCCTATTTCTGGGGGGGGGGGTCATACCAACCTTAAGTGTAGTGCTCTGGCTGTGAAAACGTGTTCTTTTGGGGTGGCTTTGCAGTAATCTACCTGCGAAAGAACTGAAAAAAGTTAGTGCTTTTCATTGTGGTAATCCATCCATGCTTTTGTTGTGATCCAGCTGTTCTTTATGAGTGGAAATGGTGTGAAAAAGGTTGTAGAATGGTGGGGTTTAAGGGTGGATTAGTGGTAGGTTGGTCGTGTTTAGTGGTGCTTTTTGCTCAAACACAATAGTCACATCCTGTTGAATTGATCCACCTTCACCTCACCCAGAAGAGGTTCTTTTGTTTTGCAGTGTGAAAGTGATAGATAGGCCATACTCATTCATTCAGGTAATCCATCTATTGTTACTACTTCTCTGGCCAACACTTTATCAATAGAGCAGGAGGATTAAAATTAACAAAAGAACACACAGGAAAAAGCACTACTTTTCAACAGTCTTTTAACAGGCAAATCACAGCAAATCCATCCCAAAAAGAACACATGTTTCACAGCACCACACTGAAGGTTGGTAGTGATAATTGTCCAGAGGGTAGCTGTCCTTGTACGGCTTTATTACAACTGGATGCTGTATCACTGAGTCATTTGTAAAGTTACTTCACAACAACAAGAATATGTTCTTTGTTCTCTTACTAACAGGTTATCAATCATTTAGCACAAGAACTTATCACTGTCGTTCGTAAAGTTTTTTTGTAACAACTTTGTGAATCACCCAGGATGATGATGTTTTGTCGCATACTAGTGATTTAAGCTGTTTCTGAACTTAATATTTAATGATTCACTCCTGTTGCAACGAAAAAATACAAAATATCATTTTAAACAGGCAATTCTTCTGGTCCCAAGTATATTTATCAGTAAGTGTTTCTGGCTTGATCCTGAACACCTCATTTATAACAAGAGTGGACTGTAACTCAATCTACCAACCAGATCAAAGGGAGCAAGTTGTTTCACAGAGCAGCACATAGCCGCCATCTTGAAATCTTATGTTGTTGTATTTCTTTATTACAGCATTATGCTGCCGTAACGGTCACAGAGAAATAGTTTCCACTTTACTGCAATATGGTGCCAATCCCAATCTTCAAACTCGTTCAGGGGGAGCAAGCTCGCTTCACAGAGCAGCATACGGCGGCCATCTTGAAATAGTATCTCAACTTTTGTATGCAAAGCTGATCCAGGTCTAGTTGACGGTGATGCTAAACAGCTCTGCACAAGGTATATTTAGAAGAAAATTCTATTAGTAATGCAATCGCAAAATTTTCTCTGATACCTATTTATTTCTCTTGACCCCTCTTTCAATGGTATGCCAGCGACATCGACTATAAATGATCAAGGACAGTTTCCTACACTATTATTCAATAAACGACTTAAGCATTTGTCTTAAGTCTAAGTATTTTTCTAAGATTTTGTCTAAGATAAAGAAAAATGCCTTAGCCGTATTCCACACAGATGGCTCTTTGTCTACGTTCAGAAAAAATAAGCAAAAGTCTTAACTTGTTATGACGTCACAAAGGTCGTGCAGAAGCAAAATGACAAAAATAGTTGCGCGCAACAAAGGGCCTTATGCCCTACGCAATCTGTAAAATACGCTTATAAAAGTTTCATTTTTCCGTTTTGAAATAATTGCGTAACCATTTATGATGTCATTACTATTTAGTTTATATCTCTTGAATAGAATTCATCGTTTAAAAGTATAAGCTGCCTTCACATTGACAATTATGTCTGAAATGTATCTGATTATTTCAAAGAATTTCGATTTCAATGTTCATGTTTAGTTGTGGTTTCAAATGAGCTTGCCGTATAATCAGCAATAAGTTAAGCCACTCAGCTAGTAGGCTTAAAGTTAAGATAAAATTCTCATTTTATGAGCATATTTGAAGGCGCATCTCGATTTAAGACTTTGCTTAGTCAAAATCTAAGAATTTATGCTTAAACTGTCAAAATCGGCTAAGCAAAAGTCTTAGTTAAGAAAAAAATCTTTGGTTTATGGATTGCGCATTTTGGCTAAGAATTTTGTCTTAGCCAAAAGATAAGCAAAAATGCTTAAATTTCATGCTTAAGTAGTTTATGGAATACGGGCCCTGAGCCTCTTAATAATTCACTTAGTTCATCAACCACACTACCATAAGCTAACATTTGGTCCACCCTTCAGAGTTTGTACCAAATAGCTCAATGTCATTTGAAAGGAACTGTGGGTTTTTGGGAACCTTGGTCTTTGCTTCCTGTGCCTTAATTGAATGCGTGCTGGAGTTGGCCCTAATGCCAACATTAGCAAGCAAAGGGTTTAAGCTGGTGTATAGTTTCGGAGAAAGAAAATTAATTTTGATTCACATTAAGATAAATAATGAAAGATACTATAATGAAGCAAATATAACAGTGCGTCCAAAAAGAACTATACACTTTTGAAATGGCTGCCAAATAAAAAATATATGATTTTAGGTAATGAAATTTACTGTATGGAAGCTCATTATCCATACTTTCATGTTGACACCAAAAGTCTGAAAATAAGTCATGCATGAATGAGCAGCGTTCACTTTGTAAGGGTATTGAAATTAGGGTGCGCAGGAATTGCCATACCAATTTGTATGAGGAAAGTCATTTGGAACATATGGAATTGAGGATGATATGCAGAATTACTGATCAATTATGATGGTTGGGGTTTGCTAATTAAGTGAGATTGTGGAAACGGGGGATTACAATTTCATGCATGAGTGAACAGGAAATGTATTTCCATTGTTGCATTGTAACTTTCCAAGGTGTATTCAGTGGTGTGTTAGTGGTAGTCAGGGTGGGGTGCAGAACAGGTGAGATGCAGGGTAATTTTTTTATCACTTTTGATGATCGTTTTATGACTTTTGGATTGTCTGAATGTCCAACATGAGTGACATTCTTTCCTTTTTTTTCAACAACAGGTTGTGCATCGAAAGAGGAGGAGGACACACTTTTATTTTCATTTTGCACTATCAATTTTCCCCCTCCTTTTTGCTTTGTTACAGGATGGATGAACAGTTGTAAAATCGAAAAGACCAAAATTCACTGAAAATAAAGACTGACATGTTAATTTCACAAATTTGTGTTACACTGTACCATATTCCTTGACAAAGTCAAAATTGCTAAAATGACTGGATAGTTGGTGGTTGATCAATTGAGTTGTTTGATTATTGGATAACAATAAACATGGTGAGTGAAATAACTGTATGAAGATGATGTAATGCTTGATTAATTAGTTGGATTGACATTTGGAGACTGGTACACTGTTGATTAAGTGATTGCTAGCTGGGTGTTGATTGTCGTTTTATGTACTGATTGATTGATTGATAGATTAATAGATTGTCATCAACCATCCCAATTTGGGTAAATGTGAGTAAGACCGGGATGCGGGAGGTAGTCAGGATATTTGGAGTAGAAACCATGAATATGAATGGTAAAAACACACCATGCAAAAAAAGAGAGAGATAGAGAGAGAGAGAGAGAGAGGGAGGGAGACATGGAGAGAAAGAAAGAAGAGAGAGGAGAGAGGGATGAAGACAAAGAGAGAGAGAGAAGAGAAGGGAAGAGAAAAGGAAGAGAGAAGAGATTAAACACACCACTGAAGGACCTCACTAAAATATCTTGGAAAGTTACAATGCAACAATAGGAAATACATATTCCTGTTCACTCAAGCATGAAATTGTAAATCCCAATTCCACAAATTTCACTTAGCAAACCAACTCATCATAATTGATCAGTAATTCTGCATATCATCCTAAATTCCATAAGCTCCAAATGACTTTCCTCATACAAATTGGTAGGGCAATTCCTGCGCACCTAATTTCCATACCCTTTACAAAAAGTGAACGCTGCTCATTCATGCATGACTTATTTTCGGACTTTTTGGTGTCATATGAAAGTTGGGATAATGAGCTTTCCATACACGTTAATTTCATTACCTAAAAATTATATATTTTTATTTAGGCAGCCATTTCAAAAGTGTATAGTTCTTTTTGGGACGCCCTGTAGTACTTGAAATCTCGTTTTAGTGTCTTTATTTCATAATATAAGGATAAAAAGATGAGTCGGGGACCGTCTCAGGTTAGCGTCCATGTGGAAATCCAAGGGGGATTCTCTTGTGTGGGTGTTACACACAGATCGTTCGCACTAATTCACGCCGTAACCTCCGCATGCGAACCTGTTAGCAGAGGTCTAAACGGCAGTTACATTAGGCTTATTCAAACAATTTCAATGAAATTCATCGAAAATAATGAAAGGAATGTCACAAAATCTCACAGATATAATCTTTTTAGTGCAATGTGGACAACATGTAACTACATTTGATTGGTTTTGTGCCAATTCCTTTTTTGTTACCAAAACTATACACCAGGTTTAACTGCCAAGATGACATTTTGTCCATTATTTGATGTTAGTTCTTGCCTTGATTTGTTTTTATATCTCAAGTTGCCCATCTGAATATTGTTGCTAAATAGAGGGTGGAATGCGAATAAATTTATTACAATTATCATATGTACCTTCTTCTTTCTACTTTCTCCAAATCTAGGCTGCTGAAAGAGGCCATGTAGAAATCTGCAAGCTTCTCGTTCAATCCCAACCAAGTCTAAAGACTGCCGAAGACAACAGAGGACAAAAACCTGTAGACTGCATAAAAGACACAAGTGCTCCTGGGCTAAGGGAGCTCTTATCATGACATATGAACATCTCTGAGCGATAGTCCAAGTCTAAAGACAACTGAAGAGAATAGAGAAAAGAGATCAGTGGACAGCATGAAAGATAGCAGTGATCCAGGCCTTACAGAGCTATTATCGTGACACATACATGGCTCTTAGTGATGGTCCAAGTCTAAAGACGATCGAAGATGACGAACAGAGACCTGCAAACTGCATGAAAGACATCGGTGATCCTGGACTGAGGGAGCTCTTATCATGACACACGTGCAGCTCTGAGCGATGAACCCAGCTCAGCGAAATCTAAATGCTGCCAAAGACAACATAGAACAGAGACCAGTGGACAGCATGAAGGATACCAGTGGTCCAGGACTATAGCAAGTCCTGTGATCACGTACAGCTCTGAGTGGTAATGCAAATGTATAACAGGTGCAATAATTTGGGGGTTGAAATAGTTTAGAAATTTTTTGACATTCAAAAACACTATTTGTTCTGTCAGGGAAATAAAAAAATATGGCACGATACTACATGAAAATGTATTTGGTATTACTGAGCAAATGGATTTAGCATAATGTTGTATTCAAGTTTGGTCCCATGTTCTAGGTGTTCATGTTACAGAGTTTAATGGTTATGTTCCAGAATATAGTCTTGAAATAGTTCACTCTAAAAGAACTATTGGGCAGTCGGGTAAATGTAGCAAGATACTACATGTACATAGATATACATTTGCTATTATAGAGCAAATGAATAAAGTTGTTGGTTTTTACAGAGTTTAATAGTTACGTTCCAAAAACAAGGGTATCCTCATTCAGAAAACATTACCATCTTGAATAGTATCCTTCTGTCTAACGCTTACAAAAAGTTTATCAATCAACAGGTTCAATGTACAATCTTAAGCCTTTTTTCCTATTGGCGATCCTGAATATGAATAAGTTGGAATTAAAATTCTTTTTAGCTTTATACAGGTATCACCCATATAAATGAAGTCAAATTTGTTTTAATAATCTTTGCATCGTTAAAAACCAATATATCATAGCCTATTCATAATGACATGGATATAGAAGGGCTCATTTGAGCATCCTCGTTCTGTAATACTTGCCTCCCTCTGATCTGCTAGTCTGATCAGCTTTTTCATTTCTTGATGTCCGCAATCACTTTGTGGGCCATCTCTTAACTTTGAATAATCCTCCTTTCTTCTAATTCCAGTGCAACTTTCTCCAGTTTGTCTTGTAGAGAACTGTTCAACTTAAATTGCAGCTTGTTTATTTTACACTTTAATAAGGAAAGATATGCTGCTCTATACAAATTGCTTAACACCGGAGAGTTCGCTGAAGTCACTTTTACCTTTATAATTGGAAAGATATGTGGTAAAATAGTCCTTGAAAGATCAGAGAAATTTTCTCCAGTTTGTCTCGTAGAGAACTGTTAAACTTGTTTCTTTTTAACTTAATGAGGAAAGATCTGTCACTCTACACACAGTACTGAACAATAGCAAAGTGTTGTTATTAAATAGTCCTTGAAAGAAATTTGTTTTTAAAGTAGATCAAAATATTTTTAGAGAAAATAAAATTTCTTGGTCTTGCCCTTGTTTGCCATGAAAAAAAAAAAAAAAATGAAATTGACACACTAAAAAAACTCTTACATGTTTTTCTTGAAGATCATTTGAATTTGATCCAGATGCTACATGTAAACCTTCTTCAAAGTCAAGCACAGGGATGTCCAGGTTATCCTTAAAAAATAAACAAAATATGGAATTCCATTAACAAATAAAAAATGCCATATTCTCAACTAAATGGCAGCCCTCAGGTGGCAGGCCATTTTTTTTATTTTTTTTATTTTACAGCATTACATGTATCTTAATCTATTCCCTTTTCAAATATTTCAGAGTTCAATTTTGCAGCCAAACAACTTAAATAACAATATCTCCTACTTTTTTAGCCATCAAAGGAGGATCTTCTTCACTGAGTTGATCCATACCCTGGCCTTTGCCGTCGTCATTGTTGTATATAAATAAATATATAATAAATCTAAACGTGTTGTCTGCGTCGCATCGAAATTGGCCAATGACGCTTCTTCATTCCACGCCCATCCATACATTGTATTCCCATAGCCATATTGCCAAACATCTTCACATCATTGGAAACCATTACATCATACGGCCCATTCATAATGACATGAATATCGAAGAGATCATTTGTCTGTGTCGCATCGAACTTGGTCAGTGACGTACGACGCTTCTTTATCCCATGCCAATCCTTACCATTCATACAGTTCACTCAACCTGCAAAACATTACCCAAATAATCGGGATAGTTTGTGCTCTTCTCAGAAAATTGATTTCATTTTTTTTGTTTACTTCTTCTTCACTGCCGTTTCCGGGACCACAGGCGGAGGGTTGGAGTTTGGTGACAGCAGAGCTATCATGGCGTGTTGCTCAATCAACTCTTCCACCTCCTCGGCCAGCTCGTCCGCCTGTGCCTAGAGAGGTAGCTTCTTGATGTGGTTTTAAAACTTTGTTGCCACCTCTCGTTCCGCACTTGCACTCATGGCCAGGTGTTTAGCAATCTTTTGGTCTATATTGTGGCATGCTGGTGCCAGAAGTTATGGTGTTTCAACTGGATGCCCAGAGACATGTGGAGTCCAGGAGGGCAAACCTGTCAAGGAATAATAAAACATTTATCATTTTATTATTATTATTATTGATAACTGCATCACTTTTACCTTTCTTCTTTTTCACTGCTCTATACCAGTGTATGAGCCAAATTTGGCAGAATGACCTGGGCTGTCCACTTGTCCGTCTCCCCAATGACGAGTGGCACTCCCAACTCCCTCAGCTTGTTGAGAAGTTCATCTTTATGAGTTTTCCACTTCTTCTCGATAGCTGGTTGCAGAACGTTCCGCTGGAAGTAGAAATACCTCTCTGATGATATGGCAGGTATATTCAGAAACTTCAGTATCTTTAGTACTTGTTTGGGACTTCCTCCCGTAAAGAGCAACCCTGCAGAAAGGAGGATATTCCCTCCACACCGGCAAGTGAGTGCCACTGACTTTTTTTTAAATGATCACATTTCCTGACGAGCGTGGACATTTAAGGAATAACTCCATGAGTTGTCTCAAAGACGATGTGTATTTTTTTAGTTCAAAGAGAGATCGTAAGACGTTCACTTTGACCTGACCATGCCCAATTTTTAGCAGCAGCCAATCACGTGTCACTAAGGCACACTCAAGATCCCCACCAGTATACTTTTTAAGCCCTAATTATCGACCAAAGTCCTTGAAAACGATGATGACATTTTGATGTGAGTTTGGATTGATGAAGATTGGATCTTGTATAAGGTTGCCTATCTTGATCCTTTTAGCCTGGATTTGAACAAATTGTCTTTTTTCGCTTGTCTGGTGCGAGGAGCATTTTCACCTTGATTTATAAGCTTCTTTTTGATTATATCACTTGCCTTATTGAAAAATTGCCTTGATGTACTATTGCATAGTAAACTCTCTGGCCTATATTCTACCATGAAGACTAAGTTTGTATGTGTCGCAAGTTCGTACAAAGCTATTGTGCCCGGATGTGATCCTTTTGTCTGATGCGAATCGAACAATTGCTTTGTACAAACTTGCGACACATACAATCTCGGTCTTCATAGCAGAATATATGCCAGAGAGACTGGCACTTGCTGAGTAGCTTGTTCAATCAGTCATTTTTACTTCATATTTTTTTTGTAACTTGAAACTTGAACTACAGGTCACTGAGGTGCACTCTGGATCTTCACCAGTATACTTCTTAATTCCTAATTATCGACGAAAGTCCTTGAAAACGATGATGAGACTTTGATGTGAGTTTGGATTGATGAAGATTGGATCTTGTATAAGGTAGCTCATCACATTTACATGAAACTATGGAGGTTTCCTTGTAATAAATCAGTTCCATGGCACGAAACAATGAGTACACCTTGTCCAAAACTAGAAATAGCCCTCCACGGTTCTGGATAGTAATCTAGACCTTCGTGTAATCTAACAATGAGTCCACTCATTGTTTCATCGTCTTTTTTCCGTTTTTTTAGAAATGTTGTAATTTCTTTGGCAGCTCTTGAACTCTGTTTCTTGTAACGCTTTACAAAGGCATTTCGGATATATCCCGCCACATATCGCAACACCTGCTGATCATGTACTGTGAATGACGCATGTTCCTTGTCCATGTTAGGTTCCGTATTGCACATTTGTAGTAGTCGTTCTAAAACAACTCGCAAAATATGCTGTTGAAGAAACGATGCATGTATCAGGTCTTCAGCTGAGATAGGTCCCATCATTCTCTGAAAGATTTCATTTGTCTTAGCATCAGTACGGTAGGAGTGAAATTTTGTGAGAATATATGTATAACCACAGGACTTACTATTTTATCTTTTGCCGAAGAAAAAATTCCTTCAAGGAGTATCATACACATGATGCAAACCTCCAGATGTGATAAAAATCTGATCATTCTGCAACTGACTTTTTAGTATACACATAAGGAGTGCACCCGTAACACAGGTTTTCAACATCAAGAGGCTTTACAGTACAGTTGGTGCAGACACACCATGTGGAATGTCATGATGGTCAGGGTATGGAGGTGCTGCTGCTTCATCCTGACACATGAGATCTTTTTCTGAAAGAGATTTAACCCTAATCAGACTGGGGTGTTTTGGTAGCTGTCAAGACTGGGGGGGGGGGGGGGCATGAATGGCCCCCCCTAAGATCTTGGCCGCCGATCGCGCGACCGCGCCAAAAATTTGCACGATGGTAGTGAGCCATGTAATCTACAAGACTGCGCTGTTATTTTTCCAAAATAATATGATTCTTTTTTTATATGAATTAATTATGCTAATTATGCATGAAATCATACTTTTTGCTCTAATTGAAAAAATAAAGCTCCTAGAATGCTAATTTTGTGTATTATTATTCCTAATTATAGCATTCATAACAATTGTACTAGAAAAAAAATTCTTGTTTCAAGATTAATTTCTTATGTATTTTATTGTTTTATGAATTTCTTATGTATTTTCTTTGTTTTTTCGACCTTTGTTTTCTTTTTTTTTATGCAAAAATCATTTAAGAACCATTTTTAAGCATAAACATGCTTAAAAATAATTGATTTCAGCCATGAAAGTGAAAATAATCATATCTTTATGAATTAGGTGAGAAAACTCAATTTGCATTGACTTTGTACACAAAATCACGTTTTTGAGCCATTTTCGGTCTGACGGATATTTTTGAAAATCGTGCAGCGTCATAACGGTACGACCGATTTTGTGAAAATGGTTTCAAAAAGATGCGCGAGACTTGAAAGTAAAAAGTCAGCAAGCGGCGCGATCAGAAATTTCGTGCGGCGGAGTGGTCGCGGAAATGTCGAGGGGGGGGCCATGATGGCCCCCCCCCAGTCTGATAGGTTAACCCTAAAAAGACTGGGCTATTTTGACACACATAAAGACTGGGGGGGGGGCTCATTCAGCCCCCCCCTAAGATCTCAGCCGTTGAGCGCGCGATCGCACCGAAAATTGGCACACGCGTTACCCACGGCATCCTCTCCAAAACCGAAGAGTCATATTCTCCGAAAAATTTCTTCACTAATTAATTATGCTAATTTATGCATAAAATCTAAGATTTGCTCTAATTAATTAAATAAAGCTCTAAAAGTGCTAATTTTTGGTTTACAGGCTCTTTGTAGGCTTTTGGTGAAATGGGTTTAAAAAAAAAATCTGTATCAAGATTTTTTTTTTATGTATTCTATTGTTTTTAAAATTTCTTATGTATTTCTTTGTTTTTTGACTTTTTGTTTTTTATTGTTTTTTCGATGGAAATCATTGGTGACACTATTTTAATCATAAACAACCTTAAATTAATTGATTTTAATCAGTTAAAGAGAAAATAATGATACATTTATGAATTTCGGCTGAAAACACAATTTGTATTGGATTTGTACACAAAATCACGTATTTGAGCTACTTTGGGTCTGACGCACGGTTACAAAATGTTACGTAATTTCGGAACCGCGTACCCGGGCATCGCAAATTTGGTCTCAAAAGTTGCGCGAGACTTGAAAGAAAATAGTCACGAAGTCTCGCCGAATTTTTTTTGTGCGTTGCGAAGTTATCGCGAAAAATGTCGAGGGGGGGGCTGAATGAGCCCCCCCCCAGTCTTTTTAGGGTTAAGACTCTCAGAAGTCAGCGCCAAATCCTGAAGGGTGATTATGAAAAAAGTATATTGGAAAAATTCTTTTAGAAATTTGCTTTTTCCCATATATGCAAAGTAAGATACAAAATCACATCCAGAGTATATAGATAACATTTGAATACATTTCAAAACATCAATGTTTTTAGAAATGATTGCAGACAAATCAGAATCTGCCTTTATAGCACTTTGCAACATGTTCTTAACTAGAAATGTTCCTTCCATAACCTTGATAGAATTGTATTGTATACAAACAGTCTTATCTGAGAAGTTTGAAGGTAAACAAATGACTCACCCAAACCATGAACAAGAAGCAAGTGGGCTCAAACAAAAAAAATATAAGGACAATAGCAGAATACTTGTAAAATAGGCAATTAAAATTAGCCTATTCTGCTCCCCTAAACACTTGAACAAACAAACCTAACATTAAGGGAAGGTAATCTGACTAGGAAACACGAAGCAAACCTTTTTTCTCACTCAAAATGTTTCAAGGTATTTTTTGATGCCTTATCCTATAAATACCTTTACCACTTACTTGTTTCACAAGAAGATAAAAAGAAGGGGTATATGCATACTCTGAGTTGTGAGTCTGATTGAGACTGAGTCTGATTTCGATCTGGTCAAGAATTTGGATAATTTTGTTAAGAGAATGAATATTCTAGATTCACATCATGAACTAGATATTACATCAATAAAATCTACTTAATTATCAAGCAGGTACAATGCAACAGTATTATCATCTGGCAGACTCGGCTCTTCTTTTACCAATCGCCGCTTCTCAAGGGTCTCTCTCCTCATCCGAACACGGACAACGTCGGTAGGGGCAGGGGTAGCACTGGCGCTGGCACTGGTGGTAGGAGTATCTTGCGTTCTGGATTCTTCAAGCAAATTCTCTCGACTTTGTTCTTTTTCCCCGTCTTTTTTTTGCCCTGAAATTTCCTCTGTGCTTCCTTTTTCGCAAGCTTTTTGGAAGCTGGTGACATTGGGGTACGCCCTGGTTTTGTTCTCTCCATATTGGATGATTTTGGGAAGCTGCTTTACGGATGTAGCGTTGATCAGATGCGCGAAACCTGCATAATATATCGAAGTGAAATGAGTGTAGCGTGGTTATACGAACGGAAATATATGTAGAAGAGACGAAACTAAATGAAGGAAACTGAAGACAAGGTAATCTCTGATCTGGAATCTATAATCTCGAATACATTGATTAACAAATTACAACTGTATTTATACACTGGCCTACCTGGCCCAACATCAAACAGTAACTCAGGAAACATAACAATATTTAAATTACAGATAGCCAATGAACTTAAAGAGAATAGAACAACCCAACTTAAATGTAACATGCCAATTCATAAGAATAACCAATAAGAGATAAGAGAATGAAGATGAATAAGAAGATGAGATGATTATGTAATAAGAATGTTGAACAAAAGAATCACATGTGGAATGTAATGAATGGAGACATCTGAATAGGAAAGGAATGATATAGGAGGAAGGTGATAGTCAAATAGGAAATGAGGCTAAACAAAGCTGAACTAATTAATACCAAAGCTGAATAGAAATAAGGTCAACTAAATAAACCTAAATGTACAATTATCAGTCCTACATAAATATACTTCTTTCCAAAAAATTGTCCTAAATTTTAAAATTTAGTACCAGATCTATACGAGTGAAGTACATGTACATATTCTTCATTTAAAAAAAAATACATTTGTTTAAAACTATCAAAAATTTATCAAAGAAATCGTAAGATATTTTGAACATTTAAATACTTAAAATTGTCATTAATTTGATTAAATGGAACATTGAATATCTTATTGATCAAATTGCAACTCACAACTCTCATTTCAATAAACAATGTGTACATTTATTGTTTTAAATACATTTAATAGATAGCGTCGCTGGCAAGACCTGTTAACAATGAATGTTGGAACATCCCTTGTAAAAGGGTGGCATCATATCATATTTGAAGGTTGAGTCAGCATCCTGGGATGCAAACAGGATCTTCTGCCGCAAGGCGAGCATGCGAAGGAGGAAGTCTTGCACAGTCTTCTGGTCCTGTACAGCGGATGTCAGGTCGTGGTAAAACTCTGTTGCCTCCCTTTCCTTATGATGGCTACGGAGCAGGCGTCTCAAGATGTGACACTGGTTCGGGCTCGCATGCCTGTTTCTCAAGCCAGTTCATAAGGTAAATGTAGCTACTGCATGAAGAATTGATGTAAGCTAAAAGTTTACTATTTGTTACCGAGTATGAGACAAGATTCTCAGCCAGAGATAAGGGCAAAATAGTTCTACTATTAACTCTGCAAAGAATTGAACCAAAAGGCTGGGCTCCCATTGGGACCAATTTCCACCTGACATGATAATTCTGTTTGATTGCTTTGACGATATTGTTGTATGATGATGCACTACTTCCCAATGATGATTCTTCCAGAAATTCTTTCAGCACCACATTCCGTTCATTGACTAATTTCTGATTGACAATGTTGATCAACGGTGGGTATTTTTTAGGCATTTAGAGTTTGCATGTCCTTCTTAATGTTCACCTTTTGTGACTTGACCACAAATCTTTGGCAAAGTTATAAGTTTCCCCCAGGGGCCTTACTATGCACTAGGTGCGTAATATGCCTATTCCACTGAACGAGTTTCAACGCTGCCTCCGAGGTTGCAGGTCGCATGTTGAGTGCCCACTGACAAGCCTCCTTGTCCCTACAACCCTGACAAAAACCCATAACACTTTGCTGTTATGCAAACTTATCTGGGACCCCAACGAAAGCTGGTGTGGTAAGACTGATTACCCTTATCTGCCCATTCAACAACGTCCTCTTCTATTCACTGAAACTCCATCTAGGAGGTTTCCGGAAGTTCCTTTCCCCCAAACCTGCGATCCAGTTTGGCAAGCAATGCATAATATTTGATAAAGTTCGCTAGCCTTACCATGCAACACCCTATGCATTTCTGTCTTTGACCAGTGAACTTCAGCAGCAACTTTGGAACGGAAGGACCCCTCTCATCAAGCCAGCATTTGTGATTGGTCATTACCTGACAATTCATCATCAGAGGTAGAGAATGCCACATTTTCAAAGTCAACAGGTCTATCTGTGTTATGGAAAACTTCTTCACTCACATCATTTGAAGAGACTGTAGGACACTATCTTTCACAAACCTTCTCATCAGATTCTTAAGGATTTTAGCAAGGTCTGTTCCAAGAAAAGGAATCATTGGCCATTCTGTCTGATAGTCTATAAAGAATGGTTGGATTTCTCGTTCTCAGAAATCCTCTTTGTCTTTTGAGGATTCGCTTTCATTAGCCGAGTCTGATGTTATATTAACTTCTACATGTAGTTTAGATTTTTCTGATGTTTTTTAACATTTATTGCATCTACAACCTGGGTCACAAAACTTTCCTCTTTTTTTTTTTTTTTTTTACATTTACATCTTTTATTATTAAACACATTTATTTTTTTTGGCATGAATATCTACTTGTCAATTAAGCTACAGTATTTCTGATTATTTCAGCCATGTTTTCTTCAGAGTCTCATATTAGATCTATGGTTGGCCTTGGATGATTATTATCAGATTTTACAACATAACCATGTGAAATTAACTCAGGGTATTGAAAATTGGGTAAAGTACATAGACTGTACTAACCCAACATGACCTTAACCAGTGACAGTAAAGAGCAGTGTTAGAAGGAAGTAACTCGTCTTCATAAGCTCCTAGCCACGATCCTGTTTTTGCTTTATCCAATGCATTTTCATGCCGTTCTCTTAACGTGTCTCCACTTGTACTTGAAAATAACTGGACTGGAGAATCATACTGAGGGAGACCAGCCTTCTTGGCCTTAAATAAATGCAAAGAATTAGTCTTTAAAAGGAGAGAAGGCCACTATCTCTCAACATGTTCTTATGGGGATCGATAGCTCTACTCACCCAACTCACCACCATGCAGGAACTCTAAATGTACCGTTTCTAGAAGTCTTGATGTCTTCATCTGCATACATGTGAATTAAAACGGTCACTATAATTATTTCCATTTATGTGAAGCTATCAGATTTGAAGATATCAGGGCACACAGTTGACTTTTGTATTGATATACAGTTCTTCTTTGTGGAAGTATTACTGTTACCATTTTCCTCCACAGTTGCCGTTGTTAAATGGCCTTTTTTTCTCCTGATATAAAGGAAGCATATTGGAAAAATATGTTTTGAAATTTACTTTTTCCCAGATGTGCAAAATATGATTTAAAAAAGAAATACGCACTCAGAGCACATGTAACATGTGAATACATTTCAAAACCTCAATGTTTTGGAAGTTATTGCAGACGAATCTGAATCTGCCTTTGTAGCACTTTGCAACATGTTCATTTCTAGAAATTTTTCTTCCCCAATCTTAGCATTGTATAAGATATACCTCCTGTAATTAAATGGCTTTCATAACATATTCATAATTATGAGATCCTTTATGATTCATTATGCTTTGGTTGCTGCAATGAACTTTTAAAATACGTCCCTTTCTCATATTCAAATATTATTTTTGATGACAGATCACATTGATGCATAAAAATCCCATACTGTACACAAATATTGTTCCATACCATGATGGTAAGAATGTTGCGTCAAATAATGAAGCATATAAGTTCCACAGTGCTTGACAAGAGTGTACTGACAGCCCATTGACTCCCCTCTTAACAAGTGATGCCACAGCCACTCTCGCCAAAAGTTGCCGCTCAGCAGGCGTAGGCCTCTTTCCAGATTTCAGCTGTCACAAAAGTGTTTTTCCATCACTGGAAATAGTATCTGAGAAGTTTAAAGGTAAACTAATGATTCGCCTAACCCTGTCAATTGAATATGACTACAAGGAGTTTCATTCACACGAAGAAAAATTTGTGTGTCGCTCTCTTCATGGTTATGTACAAGATTGTGATATGCAACACCCGTACTACTAACAATGATACCTGACCACTCAGGCAATGACTTTATGCCAACATGAAAACCTCCAGATGTTATAAAAATCTGATCATGTTGCAATTGACCTTTTATTATATCTACAAATTTTCTTGACAGGTATCTAATAAATATTCTTTCATGAAAACCTTGACCAATTCTGTGGGAGTAATGGTTCATCATCTACCTCGTCGACTGTTGGTCCATAACAGTACCTTTTCCTTTAGGCTTTATTCCAGAAAAAAAGCCGAAGTCGACGTCTCTTAGTGCTCGCGGCCTGACGTGTGTTAGGATTCATTGTGCATGTATCCGATTTACTGTGTGAAGCGTAAATCCAGTTTCTATTCATCAGGGGGAATGGCGCTCTGTATTGCAATATATACACGAGTAAGTACATGAGGCAGAATCAATTCCAAGTACACACAAAAGAAGTTTGTAGTCTCCTCCAAGCAAGTATGATACTGTGAAAGAACAACGGCTAAACTCAATAGATGAGATATCATCAATGGACTGTATTAAATTAGCTAGGTCATCTTTGAGGACATCATACCACTCCTTATCTTCAAAAGTAGCCAGAAGATAATTACCTTACATGCTACTGCATTTTCCTCATTCAAGATTGTGAATGTTACATTGACATCATGCAGATCCTTACCAATCCATGTACCATCCCCAGAAAATTTCACTCTGATTTCATCTCTTGTGCGTGTTGACTTCCTTGGGGGAGTTTTCTCAGGGCTTAGTTCTTCATCACTATCACTGCTTGGTGTGTACAGTATGATTATCAAACAAAATCTGAACTTGATTTGTTAGCAGTTGCTTAAAATCCCTTTGAAACCCAGTTGGGTTTGAAGGAGTTGGTGTCACATTGTTTAAAAGATTAAGAATAGTCTTGGCATTTCTGATTTGTTAGCAGTTGCTTAAAATCCCTTTGAAACCCAGTTGCGTTTGAAGGAGTTGGTGTCATGTTGCTTGAAAGATTAAGAATAGTCTTCGCATTTCTGACTTGTTAGCAGTTGCTTAAAATCCCTTTGAAACCCATTTGCGTTTGAAGGAGTTTGTGTCACATTGTTTGAAAGATTAGGAATAGTCTTGGCAGGACTCGCATCACTCTCACTGATACTGGAGTCCATCACCTTTGGAATTCTGATCCTCGATCCTGAAGTCACTTTCTTTTTTACCTTTTCCATAGTTTTTAAAAGAGAGTGGACAAAGGCATATAGAGCCTTCTGATTGGCAAATGTGCGGTCAAGTTCTTAACCATGCCAGCAAACTGTAGTCCGGTTTTTCCGGTCATAGTTAATTTTTATATTGAATAAAGAATTTCCCGAATATGACGTCATTTTGCTGTGATTTCCTAATTTTTATGTGGATTATCTTCTGATCCATAATTTTGGCAATTGCATGAGCGCATAAGGGAATCAAAAGTGACGCGAGTGTAAGGATGCGCACTAGCAGTAAACATAAATACACTTGTTATTAGCGTTTTGTCTCCAGTGAACAATTAACTCCTTTGGTGTTGCGTCTTGCCGGGCAGCCCCTCCATATTGCATAGTGTGAGTATGCAATCTTTAGCATGTATTTATAATTGTTAAATTATCATACCCTGCAAGGACTCGCAAAATGCACTCTGAATTTCTCCTGACTTCTTGTCCACAGACACCGAAACATTGCACGGCTCATCTCTTATTCTCTGCGAAGGTTTGCATTTTGTCCTTAGAAAGCAGTACTTGCTCTACTCATTGATTGCATGGTACTGCACCTCCTCCATCTACCCAGAAGAAAAATAGCTATATGCCTTCCGATCCTTGTAATCTGACATCAGTTGCTGGTGAAGTGAAACATCATCAATCAAAGTCAGATATTTTTCCAATATCGAATTCCATAGTTGGCGGCCAATTGGTGATGGAACCATCTTCCGATTTCCAGTTGGTTAATGTCTTTGGATCTGGAAGCTGTCCGTAGGAATTGTTGAGAATATCCTCAAAATTTCTTGCCTTCTCAAGGTCCTTGTGTGCTTGAGATGTGAACAAGCTTGGGCATCTTCTTCACGGCAAAGACCAGGGTGACCAGTTCATCCTTTCTCTCACTTACTTTCAAGCTTCTTGTCCGCAGAAAGTCTTTCAGAGCACTCACGTTCCACAATCTAATATCATCTTCTTCTCAGCCATAATGGTCTAAAACCACTCAAAACTAGATGATAAATACTGATAAAACTGTTGATATATAGAGCATGATAATTTGCTAGGCCGAGACGAAGACCAAACGTACATGGAATAAAACAAAGTCCTATGTATGGGGCCGTACTTAAACCATCGCGTGAAAATAAGCGACACGCTGAAAGCGCAGTTTTGGCCAATATGACCAGTGACCCATGACGTCACAATAGCCATGGCACCTCCGTCAATGATTACGAACTGGCTTATCCCAAGAATAAGGGCCCACCTCATGCCATCTTCTTTCTCGCATGCAGACCCTTGTTTGCGCATTTCAATCTGCGCCTTTGTAAGCGATATCATGTCCTTCAAAGTCTCCAGCTTAAAAGAATGATGAAATTGAGATTTTATGCTAGAAACATGAGCAAACTGCAGGTATAGTTCCTCTCCATCTGCAGAACTGCAGACCAAATCATCTCTTAAATTAAATGCAATTTCATGTCTAATATAGAGGCAAATGCCATCTTCTTGTCCAAATCTTGACGTAAAATATAATACCATCTAACGAGACTTCTTCATCGTTTACAGATGAGTTTAACCACGTTTCAGTTAAGGCAATAATAGAGATTCTATGTTTAGCAAAGAGAGTCGAGCAGCAGCAGCCTCATCCCTGAAGGCCTTGTCTTGGTCCTTCGTGGCATTCAGGATTTTATCCAATGCATCCTTCATGGACTTGTCACGCTTCTTTGGTTTTAAAATATTCCTATATTTACCTCAAATGGACCTCCACCAGTCTTGGTCAACACTGTCCTGTAGGTGTTCCAATCCTTCTTTGCAGCTTCTGATGGGAACTCCCATTGAGGTAGGTGTCCTCAAAGTACATGAAGAAGTCTGCCAAGGCTGCGTATTGCTGTACAAGTCTAAGGGTGTTCCGTCTGTTTCGAACCTAGTCAAAATTCAACCTCACTATTAAACTTTGGTGGAAGAAACCCAATGGCGAATATAGAACGGAACAATATGCGTATGCTCTGTCATTTCGGTAAGTACCTGCCAGTCCTTTGAGCTGGACCCGCCTCCACAGGGACTGTGTGAAATGGAAGTAGCAGGAACGTATCTCGATTCGGAAACACAGCCAAAAAGGCTTGGTGGATGGCAAGTTCGAAGTCGCAAATCACGACTGTAGGTAGAAATTCTACCCGGCCTGTAAAATGAAATTGAAAAGCCTGGCATGATTTCTCGTTAACCATATTCCACGCTCTACGCCTCTCCTTTATGGTTTCATAATATTTCTTCTTGCTCTTTACGTGGTCCTGCAGGATGTCCACAAGGACATTCTTATTACTCCAGTTTGAAGTTCTATTGCTGAGTGTTTGAGCAGCAAGATTGACTTTCGTTTTCTGTTTCTGCCAGTTCAAGTAAGCATTCCGCAGCTTATTCCCCAATGTCAAGCCCTTGTCACCTTGCAGCCTAGCTAGGTCCTTGATGTAGTCCGCGTACTTGACGTCGGGTCAATGTTCAACTTTGAATACTTCAAACAATGCCAGAGCATTTTTCATGAGCTCAACATATCACAAATGTCAAGAAAGACACTCATGATGAGGGAACTGAGGTACCTGTACGCTCCTTCGAGGAAAGGTCTCCACTGGGTTCATTTGATGGCCGCATAGTGTCCTTGAAGTCAAATGCAAATGGGCTGCGAAGTTCAGAAGATCAAATAATCTGTCTATTGTCCTTATTGAATTTAACTGTTGCCTCACACCCTTGAAACTGTGGGAGACCTTGCTCCCTTGGAAATTCTTAAGCATCGACAACACGAATGCTGAGTGTTTGAGCTGCAAGATTAACTTTCATGTTTTGTTTCTACCGGTTCATGTGAGCATTCCGCAGCTTATTCCCTAATGTTAACACTTTGTCTTCTTGCAGCCTATGTAGTTTCTTGTGTAGTCCCAGTTGTCCCACGTGATGTTGTGTCCATTTTCATCTTTGAATACTTCATGAGATGCATGAACTCCTTGTTAAATGCCTAGGGCCTTCACCCTATAAATATACAAACAAATAAAACAAAAAGAGACAAATTATTACCTTAACTTTTATTTATAGTACGCTCTTAATCTCTCAACACAAAAATTGGAAGGCCAATAAATGGCAACATGAATATGAAATAGTCATAACATCCTGAAGACACAATGACAAAAATCAATTCGATAGTACTGGCCAGGTTCGAGACATGTTGCCTAGAATAAGGGCCCACCTCCTATCGTCTTCCTTCTCTTTACGAGCAGATTCCTGCTTCTGCAGTTCAACCTGGGCCTTTGTCACTGAAATCATGTCCTTCAAAGTCTCCAGCTTAAAAGAATGAAGAAATAAAATGTGAAAAAATTAGGTACAACTACAAGCTTTTTCTTATATTAACCTACAGTCAACTCCCATTATGAGCAGCAAATACGAACCAAGCTAATCCCTTATCATCTTGTAGCCTTGCTTTACCAACACAAGTTTCAAGTTTCCACACTTTCATAAAACATTACGTAATAAACGCATACATTTGAAATACTTGTTAATAGCATCTACCTTAAATATTCTGTGACGTTTCTTTGTCATGGTCACTGGCAGCAGCAGCTCATTCTGAATGCCTTGCCCTGGTCCCTGGTGACATTCAGGATTGTATTCAGTGCTTCCTTCATGGTCCTGTCCCGTTCTTGACACAAATTCAGAAAAATAAAATCAGGTTTACCTATTAAACATTACATTGAATGGACTGTGTCTTGTAGAGTCATGCTTTCCGGTGTATAGGCAAAAAAAATATTTGGGATTTCCTCGGCCCAGTTACTGCATTCCTTCTTGGGACATTGTCATAATGTCACATCAGGTTTTTTTTTTTATGTCGTGATCTGGAGCAGCAGCAGCCTCATCTCTAAAGGTCTTGTCTTGGTCCCTGGTGGCATTCAGGATTTATCTAGTGCCTCCTTCATGGACCTGTCACGCTTCTTGGTTATAAATATTTCCAAAAGTTTTATGTAAGAAGAATTTTGCTGTAAATAAAGTTATGAAATGAATTTCCATCATTAATCATTATCAATTTCAACTCAGTATACTCAATTTACTCAATATACTCAATATATTCAAGACAATATACATGTAATTAAACATCAATTATTGGTTTCTACCTTTTGCGATGTTTCTTTTATCCTGGTCACGAGCAGCAGCAGCCTCATCTCTGGAGGCTTTGTCCTGGTCCGTGGTGGCATTCAGGATTTTATCCAGTTCCTCTTCATGGACCTGTTACGCTTCTTGGTTATAAATATTTCCAAAAGTTTTATATAAGAAAATTTTGCTGTAAATAAAGTTATGAATAAATTTCATCATTAATCACTTGTCAATTTCAACTCAATATTCTTGTTCCTTATTTGGATAAATTCGATTGGCAGCATCTCATGAAAGGTAGAGGTCTTAGGTGAGAGTTTTACCTCCAATGGACCTCCACCAGTCTTGGTCAACACTGTCCTGTAGGTGTTCCACTCCTTCTTTGCATCTTCTGATGGGGAACTCCCCATTGAGGTAAGTATCTTCAAAGTAGATCAGGAAGTCTCCCAAGGCTGCGTATTGCTGGATAAGTCTAAGGGTGTTGCATCTGTTTTGAACCAAGTCGAAATTCAACCTCACCAACTTTGGTGGCAGAAACCCAATGGCGAATATGGACCGTAATAGTCTTTGCAGTGCTCTGTCATTTCGGTAAGTACCTGCCAGTCCTATGAGCTGGACCCGCCTCCACAGGGACTGTGTGAAGTGAAAGAAGCAGGAACGTATCTCGATTGCTGGAAACACAACCAAAAGCTTGTGGATTGCCCGTTCAAAATCGCAAACCACGACTGTAGTAGAAATTCTACTCCGGCCTGTAAAATTGAAAATTGACAAGACTTATTAATGAATACAGCACCAAGGCCTGTGGGAAATATCCATTGGGGCTGTGTACAATAAATTTCATTCGGGAAAGTTTTATTAGTTGTTTCTTGATGAACTTTGTGTTCAACTTAACAAGGGTTTCTTTGAACTTGACTGTCTGTTCGAGAAGGTATCGCGAGAAAGTCCTGTCCCACTGAATTGGCTTTAACCGATTTCATTTCCCTTCCATTTTTGATGAACATGTCATCACTGAACTCACTAATAAACATATTCACATCCTTTGTGTAACATTCAAAAGGAGAGCGAGCGGTGCCTGGCGTAAGATGAGCTCATACAAATGTCGTCACAGAAGGTCTTCTCTAGATCTGTTGCGACAGCCCCTGCCATTTTCCCTGCTCTTTCAACAGATTGCTTGGTCTGGTTAACTTGAAGATGTTTGATGCCAACTGTTGAAAACAATTTGTTTTGTAATGTTAATTTTTCATTTAACTTCCATTTTTGATAAACATGTCATCACTGAACTCATCAATGAAAATCTTGATGTCCTTTTTGTACCTCTCAAAACAAAAGAGCGGCTGCCCGGCGTAAGATGAGCTAGTACAAATGTCCTCGCAGAAAGTCTTCTCTAGGTCTGTTGTTAGAGCCCCCGACATTTTCCTCTCTCATTCCACTGACATTGTGGTTTGGTTTCCCTGGAGATTTTTCAAAGATTATACAATGCATCATTTCTTATCAAAATAAAACAAAATATTGGGATACATAAATAATGACAAAAGAAAAAAACAGTTTGTTCAAAATGAAATGACAGTATATGTATTGAATAACAAATGACACAAATTCTTTAACTATGATACATTATGATAATGCCCCAAGACATTGAAGTCAAAGTGCTGTCTACTCTATCAAAATGAAATCTGAATCTTAACAATGTTGATAAAATCTTCAGTGTACATTTAGTTTGCATTCTCAGAAAGTATAATTAGTAGTTCTTGATGAACTTTGTGTTCAACTTTACAAAGGTTTCTTTGAACTTGACTGTCTGTCAGGAGAAAGGTCCTGTCCCATTGAATTGGCTTTAACCGATTTCATTTCCCTTCCATTTTCAATGAACATGTCATCACAGAATTCACTAATAAACATATCAACATCCTTGTGTTAACGCTCCAAAGGGAGCAGGCCACCTGGCGTAAGAATTGCCGACACTAATGTCGTCACAGAAGGTCTTCTCTAGATCAATTGTAACAGCCCCTGCTATTTTTCCTGCTCTTTCAACAATTTTGTGGTTTGTCTCCCTGGAGATTTTTCAAAGATTATACAAATGCATCATTTCTTATCAAAATAAAACAAATATTGGGATACATAAATAATGACAAAAAAACAAAAACAATTGTTCAAAATGAAATGACAGTATACATGTATTACACAATAACAATAATAACAAATTACACAATTCTTTTACTTATACATTATGATAATGACCCAAGACATTGAAGTCAAAGTGCTGTCTACTCTATCAAAAATGGGAATCCGAATCTGAACATGTTGATATAATCTTCTGGTTACAATGAGTTTGCATTCTCAGAAAGTTTCATTAGTAGTTCTTGATGAACTTTGTGTTCAACTTCACAAGGGTTTCTTTGAACTTGACTGTCTGTTCAGGAGAAATGTCCTGTCCCATTGAATTGACTTTTACCGATTTCATTTCCCTTCCATTTTCAATGAACAAGTCATCACTGAAATCACTGATAAACATATCAACATCCTTTGTGTAACGTTCAAAGCGAGAGGGAGCAGGCCGCCTGGCGTAAGAATTGCCGACACTAATGTTGCCACAGAAGGTCTTCTCTAGATCTGTTGTAACATCCCTGCCATTTACTCTGCTCTCTCAACAGATTGTTTAGTCTGGTTTCCTTCAAGATGTTTGATGCCAAATGTGAAAACAATTTGTTTTGCAATGTTAATTTTTCATTTAACTTCCATTTTCAATGAACATGTCATCACTGAACTTATCACTAAAAATCTTGACGTCCTTTTTGTACCTCTCGAAACGAGAGGGAGTGGGCTGCCAGCGTAAGGTGCCCTAGAACAAATGTAGTCACAGAAGGTCTTGTCTGGATCTGTTGCGACAGCCCTCCCATTTCCTGCTCTTTCAACAGACTTTATGGTTCGATTTCTCTGGAGTTCTTCAAGCCATTGTCGAAAATTATTTTGTTTTCTGTGTTAATTTTAGTTCTGATATGAAGACGAATGTTATTGAAGGCGTTATGACAGGTCATCAACTGTCAAAGGAACAAAGCCATTTGCTATGAAGTATCATTCGCGTATCTGCTTCTTCATGGTTGCATGGTTAAAGATGTTTTAATCATCAATATCGGAATAGCAGTAACATGCTCATTAGTTGTTACCGAACCTCTTTTCTTCACAGGGATAATTTTACTTCTCCAATTTGATTAGCAGTTTTGGGTGGATGGCGAAATACTTTGAACGAAGTATGTACAGTCCTATGTAAAATAGTTGCTACACAAAAGAAATTTGTTGTAGCAATCATACAAAAATGCGTAGCAAATTGCGATGCGATACCAGGAAAATTATTCCCTGCTTCACTGTGACGATCACAAGCATATATATTCCACTATAGCCTATACAGAGAGGAAACTGAAAAGCTCTTCCTTGTTCTGGGTTGACATGAGAAAAAAAATATGAGATCAAGTCTATTGCCTGTTGCAAATGGGTAAACACATAAGGAATGAACTCCTTGTCTGCATACTCCTGGAAACTTTTTGCTTGTCCGGTTTCAGAAAGTTGCACTATGACAGCTCCATCTACTATTACGGCCGTTACTTATGGTTCTATTTTGTGTGAGCTTTCAGGCTCTTTCTCCACTTCATTTCCAGTATCTTCATTTTGTCATCATGAGCCACGGTACCCTCAGCCAGAATCGACTGTGTCGAGCGGTTCTATTTCTGCAAATAGTTAATTTTATTTTGTTGTTCTGTGGGTTTGATTTCTTAGCTAAGTTTTTATTGACTTGGTGCTGCCTCTGTATTTTGGACAGCTCCTTTGTATGATGAATACGTTGCTGTCCTATCTTAGTATTGTATTGTCCCCTCTGTACTATTGGAGGCTTGGTATAAGACTACAATGTTTAAAGATAATAAATTAATACCTACCGATATTACGACATCAAAGATTCCAAGGATATAAAGAGATTCAACAGCGCAATAAATATGATCATCATAGTTCCAAATATAAAGTGAGGCCAACTGTGATGATGTCAAAGGTCAGGTCATTCAGGTGCCGTCTTCCTGTGACATCACAATACATAGGCCTGTACATCACAATACATAGGCCATGACGTAACAATACGTAGTAGAAACTACTTCAGTACCTTGGTTAAAATGTTCATCATTTGCTCGAGTAGGCCAGTGGCTGCTCCTTCCTTCTTGATAATCAGACGGAAAGTCATTCGTGAACTCATCTACGTTTGCTTTCTTTGACTTAAAGTCCTGTTTTGCTGAATCAGCATCTTTTCCAGTTAGCTTCTCGATGTATTCACCAAAGCATTTTTTATATGATATAGATACAAATGCATTGTCTATTAGTCTGCCTTTTCAATGACTAGGTCATAACTGTCCGGGTCTAACATTAAAACCTCAATCTCATTATTTTTCTTTGTGAGGCATCCAGCATAGGCCTGACATGACTGCTTTAGTGACTTTGTTTCGTTGTTACCGTTCTGTGACATAATTATTTGATTCAACCTTGCAGCTATTTAAAGGAAATTGTAGTCATTGAGTCCGCGGTTAGATTCAACCCTTGATCGGAAATGCGCTTTTGACAGTCGTTTGTATTTGTGTTGCTTTGGTTGTGTGATTTCTTAGCTAAGTCTTTATGCATTTGGTGCTGCCTCTGTATTTTAAGCAGCTCCTATGGCAAGCTAGTCTTCTTGTTCCTAGTACTGGCCCTCTGCACCATGGTTAAAATGAGTGTCCATATTTGTTCTAGCTGCTGCTCCTTCCTTCTAGAATGTAAATTAAACCTACCCTTGTCCATTCCCATCAACATCGCCATGATCTTTGTCTAGATCTACATCTGATTCAGAGTTCCAGTTGACCTCTGCCAGTGCCAGCCTCTATCTTATCCTCGTCAAACTCTCCTGAATGTAGATGGGACCTCCTGTCCTGGTAGATCTCTCAGAAGTTTTCGGGTTTGGTAGATAAATATGGTTTCTAAGTCATAGTTGGTGTTACTGCTAGTAGATGTTGATTAAATGTTTGCTCTTAGTGTGAGACTTTCTTCCCCAAGTCAAATCGCGAGTTGTTACGGTACTTTATAATTTCTCCGTCATCGCCGTACTTGAATCTAACGTAAACTGCAGATGCTTCACGAAACTCTTCCAGAATTCTTGCTGTCGCACATGCTAGTACTACTCTCCTGACTACTTTTCCCAGAGTTCTTCCGGTACTTCTATAATTTCTCCGTCATCGCCGTACTTGAATCCAATGTAAACTGCAGATGATTCAAGAAACTCTTCATGAAGACTTGTTGTCTTGTATGCTGGTACTACCCTCCTGACTCCTTTCCCTAGATATCCATGCACCCAGTAAGTGAACAGCTTGTAGCTTCTGAACCAATAGTGCTGAAATTGTTGTAAAATAGGAGAGAGAAAACAAAATGGATATTTACTATAGTGAGCTGGAGTTTAGCATTCGTGATTTATTAACTAATTTTTGAAAAACAAATATGCCCTAACTGATTCCGAACAACGTAATAACAGCGTCTCTTTTATACCTGACATTGCCGACATTGAAGTTAGAGCAAGCTGCAATGAGTTTTGATTGTAAATTACTGCAATCTTCAATTCAAATAATTGTTGTGTTATGTAATTATATATTGTTATTTGTAATTATGCCATAATATTTGTATATTCCAAAAAGAAAGTGTATAAATGTATTTGGGGCAGACTAAAGTGTGAGACCCCTCTTCAATAGACAATAGCCTTGACTTTTTGGGATAGATATATTACCCAATACACACACGATGATGACTCCGTCTTGGGTTAATACTTTGTGATCCAGATCCTTGGTTGCTTTCCTGACCTGCCAAAACAGATTGGATCTTGCCTTGGTCAAGTTTTCGTTGATGTAGATACTCTGCTTTGCCTTAGAGAATTTCAGTTCCCTGCGTGTACCATATACTTTTTCTCGAATGGTATAATTTGTTAATCTCACTATGAGGTTCCTCGTCTTTTTCTTCGTATGCTTAGGCCTCATGTCAGGAACTCCAGGTTGGCTACCAGTCTCTTCGTCACACAAACTGCAGTTCTCTGATGAGTGTTTTAGAGACTAGAAATTGGTGCCTGTTCATTACCAAAAAAGTTGAATGTAGCTTTATTAAACTGGAAAATTCTCTTGAAAGTCTCTTGCCCTGAATTCTCCTTCCACTATTCTCTCCCAGAAATGTCCAGAGCACTGCTTTGACCAGACATTTCTTTTGATGGTGCATGCAAACACAACAGTACACAATAACTTGTACGTAGTGTGATGAAGTTGTTGGTGGTGTTTTTCATACTCCCGTACTAGTTGTTTGAAAAAAGTATTAAAAAAAACAAAAAAACAGTAGCTAATTATCAAAAAGACTTCTATAAAAAAGTAAACTGGAATGCATTAATTAGCATTCAAATTAGGAAGGCTTTAGTTTAGAGATTTGACTATCGCGGGTAATTTTGATATGCACGCCAGCAGGTGTCTTGACGATGATGACTCCATCTTGGGTCCATACCTTGTGGTCTAGATCCTTGGTTGCTTTCCTGACCTGCCAAAACAG
This sequence comes from Paracentrotus lividus, assembly GCA_940671915.1. Taxonomy (NCBI): domain Eukaryota; kingdom Metazoa; phylum Echinodermata; class Echinoidea; order Camarodonta; family Echinidae; genus Paracentrotus; species Paracentrotus lividus. The sequence continues at coordinate 4,035,304 of CALNVZ010000674.1, read as the reverse complement.
ATTGGATCTTGCCTTGGTCAGGTTTTCGTTGATGTAGATACTCTGATTTGCCTCTGGGAATTTCAGTTCCCTGCGTGCACCGTAGGTGTCCTCAAACTCTTAAAGTAGGGAACAGGAAAATGAGAAGAGGTTGTATTTGCACCTCTAGGACTGTTTTAAAACCAATAAAAATATAGGATGGGGCTTCACTCAGAGCTGCCCAACAAAACATAGATGTTACTGCTTCAAGAGCTGGATGCAACTGATTAAAAAAATGGCACAGTCTAGCCAGGAACATGACAAAAGATACAATGCATTGCTAACTTCACTTCTCCTTTTGTAGCTTGTAAGCTTCATTAGCAAGCATCCCATGGTGGGCTTTCATTGATGGCAGCAAGTCAGTCCTAATGGTGACTCATGGGTGGGACTGCTGGACTCAGTCAGGTTCTTCACTCGCTTTCTCTGTTAGTCCTCAAAAGCTGCTAAGATTGCATTCTTGTCATGCATATAACAAAACCTCACAATGATACATGCTGGTTGGGCGGCTTGGGCCTCATGTTTGTTGAAGAAGGTGTGCATCGCCTATGGCAATGCCTGATGCTAGTTATTGCATTATCAATTCCAAAAGAAACAAATTCGCTCTCAAAACTTCATATTCATTTTCTCCCTCCTTTTGTTTGAGGCCATAGAACAGCAAATTTGACTTTCGGTCATGGATTTTGAGCAGCAAGATTTCATTTTCCAAATATTTATATATTTTTTTTGCATAGTGTTCCCTAACTCATGCAATATTTTCTTTTTGATTACTGCTATTTTGTCAGTTTGAGTCCACACTGGCTTAAACTTATCATAAGCATATGAATCTACATGATTATAATTTCAGTCAAGGTTCATATAAGTCAGGGCATTTATGAGAAAGTGCAATTTGTCTTCTATCAGTTTTGCAGATCTCAAAACTAGTCTCCCCCAATTAATAAAATACAAACTGTTGTCTATTTGTCATATATGGCCCTCTCAGAAAAGTCAATGCCTGTTGTATTTCATTTGGATTTACTATTTTCAAAATCTATTTCTATCTAAACTTTTTGACCTTTGTTTATTATTCATTTGGCGTCACCTGTGCCATGGAAGGGAAGACCTTTGCGATGTTGTAATAGAAGGAAATGAATATATGCTTTTGAATTGAATTAATTGCATTAATTGCATACTTTACATCATCGTAACAATTGTTAAACAATTAGTGCCTGTTTTGACTAGAGAGAATAACCTTCATCTTTAAATGGAGGATCTTTGAATAAAGAAATCGAAACAGAACTGGAAAATACAAAGAGGTATATATAAAAAGATGTAAACAATGACTTGCAACTCGAGAGGTCTTGGTATTTTATGCATTAATGAACATGACCGTTATGCCCGTTGACCTGTGAAACTGGATGAGGGAACATGTATTCATGTTTGATTTTTGACTTTTGGTCATGGATTTTTAGGAGCAAGATTTTTTTCCAAATATTGAATTTTTTGCTGGACGGTGTCATCTAGCTCAGGCAATTTTTCTTTTTCAATAACTGCTATTTTGTCAGAGTTGAAGTTCACACTGGCTTAAATGTGTCAAAAGCATATGAATCATTGTTTAAAATTTCAGTCTAGGTTCATTTAAATTGGGGCATATCGTCGGCTTGGAGCCAGAAGGGCGCTATTGCAGATCAAGGATGTTCCGTTTGGAGCCAGAAGGGCGCTATTACCATTGATTTTGTGTGACAGTAATAGCGCCCTTCTGGCTCTCAAAGGAACATCTATAAGATGCAATAACGCCCTTATGGCCTCAAAGCAGACGATATTGATGGAGAAAGTGCAATGTCTTCTGTATCAGTTTGCAGGTCTGATCACCAGCCTCCCCTCTAAATAAGTTCATGAACACATACGGTTCAATTTTGACCTTATATATATTCAGTTTATTTTAATTCATTTAGCGCCACTCAGCAGGCATGATTTTTCTCCGCGGATTTCCGCCGATTTTGAAATTCTAAAAAAAAAAAAAAAAATGTACATAGCCGAGGTGTTTCGGCGGTGTTTCATTTTGTATTCTGGAAATATTTTTTGCTCTCACTGTGTGTAGACTTGAAACACGAGATTGTATTTGACGAAGTTGCAGCCAAAGAAATCATGAATTTTCTATACCTAAAATTGCAAAATTTTCTGCGGGAGGGGGAACCCCTCCCAAACACCCCCACGAAGTTCGGTCGCTACGCTCCTTCACTGGTAACAAATTTCCTTTTTTTTTTTGAAATTCTCTGTTTCATGCCTGACTCAGATAAGTCAATGCCTGTTGTATTCATTTGGATTTTCTGTTTTCAAAATCTTTTTCTATCTAAACTTTTTGACCTTTGTGATTTTGTAATAGAAGAAAATGATTGTTTTTTAATAGAATTGATTAGAAACAATTTGAGATGATGGTTTTATTCTATTAGTATTTGTAATTGTATCCATTGACCATGGTTCTTGTGCAAATGTAATTCATGCAAACTAACATGATGTAATTTATACAATACCATATCAAGGATGTTGATAGTTTGAAACTACTGTAAAAATAAGTACATATAGAAAACTTATATGAACATGCGTGCGCAGATCCAGGAGGGGGGTCGAGTGCCCCCCCCAAAAAAAATAAAGGAAAAGAAATGGACGATCGAACTGATTGACCAACTTAACTTACCCCTATGACCGATACTTGATGAACGTGTTGATGGCCGAAGGCCCCCCCCCCCATTTATCGCACGACCACGTGACGTGAAAAAAGTAGATGTACCTTTTTCCTAGCCCAATGTGACAGGAAAAATTTGGGGTGTACCAAATTCTCAAATTCCAATTTTCGGCCCCTCCACTCATGAAATCCTGGATCCGCCACTAACATGTTACTAGATGTCACTTCTGTTAAACCAGTACTTACAATACAAATCCACAGAAAGTGAATTACAACAAATCTGTGTCGTATGGGTCCAAACAAATTGTATTTTGTAGAAAACAGTGGATTTCATACAAATTGTGTAAACGTGAACAGAATTTACAAGTGAACAATTGTTTATTTTGTTTATATCCATGAGCTCTTCAAAGGTTTGGAGGAAAGACCTGACCCCTTTTTGTTTTAAGTCTGAATTTTACAAAAAGTGATTTTTGAAAGGACTTACAGTGGAAGATTAACATGTTGAAATATATTTTTTAATGCAATAATGTTTACCCTGCTGGAATAAACACAGTGCCCCACAGTGTGAACAAAGTGTGGTCACTTGTGCCATATCTTTACAGTACTGACACTTTGAAAATGGGCTGAATCCACACAGTCTTCACTAGGACACCATGTTCACATGGTTGACTGTGGATGTGGCCATTTTCAGTGTGGACACACTGTGATTGACTTTGTTTTTTGTTTTTTTTTTTCCGGCAAGGTATATAGATACAGTCCACTCTCATTGTGATGAGATGCTCAAGACCACAGTCAATATCCTTGCAGATGAAATCTCATACAAGTATCTTTGTCATAACAGGAGTGGACTGTATTTATAAAGTTTTTGTTTTGTTACTTCAATTTCCTATATATTTTTCTTTGAATATGGAAATAAAAGTTTATATGAAATGAAATGAAAATATATATATTGACTAGTGATGTACACTAATTATATAATTTATATTGTAAAAATACATGTAATAAATGATATTTGTGCAATATAAAGGGTCCAGGGTTAACGTGGCCTGTATGAAATGAATGATGCATTTAGAAGACTCTTTACTTTCATGAATGTCTCATTCTCACTGCTTTTTATCTCTTTCTCTCTCTCTCTCTCCTCTCTCTCTCTCTCTGCATGTGTGAACATATCGCCCAATTTAGAGAGAGAGAGAGAGAAAAAACGAGACAGTTATTATGGTAGAGAGAGATGTTGATATAGACAAAGCGAGATTTAGAGAGAGAGAGAGGGGGGGGGGGAGGAGAGGGGGGAGAGAGAGAGAGGGGGGGGAAGAGAGAGAGAGAGAGAGGGGGGGGGGGTGGGAGAGAGAGAGAGAGAGAGAGAGGAGGAGGATGGGTGGAGGGTTGAGATGGATAGAGGAGAAAATTTAATGGAAGAGAGGGGGAGATGAATACACAAAAAGTGGAAATGTATAGGGAGAGGGTGAAATGGATAGAGAAAGAGGAAGCAGAGTTGAAGATTAGGTTATATCCAGTATAATTCACAGCTGACTCCCTCCCCCCCAAAAAAAAACCCCCCAAAAAACAACAACACAACAAAAAAAAAGAAAAAAAAAAAAGAAAGAAAAGAAAAGTGAATCACTGCTCAAAACATACATACTAGCCTTGTGTAACCAGAGTTTGTGTTAATTTGAGTAATAAAATTCTCAGATAGACTATAGTCTAAGATGAGTAAAAGATTCATGGTCATGAGCTGAATCAGCGGAGGTGAGGGGGGGGGGGTGTTGAGCCTCAAATGTAAAAATGCGCACTAATGTAAAAATGCCCTCAAATGCTCAATGTATGTACACAATGTAAAATTGCCTCAAATGTACAACACGTCAACCACGAATGTAAAAATGCCCCTCAATGTAAAACACATCAACCACAAATGTAAAATGCCTCGTTGTACAACGCATAAGTGTAAATGACACTAATGTCATAACAAGTTGACCACAATGTAAAAAGTTTTCATTTTAACCACTATGTCTTAATGATCACCCACAATGATTAAAACTCATCACATGTATTATAACAATGAGGAATGTTGCTAAATGCGTGTTTCAATTACGATTATAAGCATAATACATATTATAGAAAGATTTTAAAATCTTTCTATATTATGTATTATTGTTATTATATTCATTATGTTTTTCATTCATTCATTTGTTTTATAAAACAAGAGATTAGATAAAAAGACGGGGTATGGAATTATCTAAAAATTATTGAACCATTTTTTGGGCATTCTTTTTTTCCTTTTTGGGTGCAAAATGTAACTTTCGTTAGTCTCAAGCAAATACTCGGTTATTATGGGAGTTTTGTGTTGTGATGCCGTAAGTTAACAACTGTGTGGCATAAGCGTCCATCATCATGCGAAACGCCCTCCCCATGATTTGGGAGGTGTAGAATCGAGCGGGACATGCACCCTGCCCCCCCCCCTTCATAGGGATTTCATCGTCACGAATTTTCAGACTCCCTACTCACATATCATGACAGTATATGTGCATAGATGGGCATAGTTTTCAAGAAAAATTGCTTTGTTTAACGCCATAATTTTGGCTCAGCTTGAATTTGTGAAAAGATTGGGAATGGCATTTTCCATAAAATTTTCCGTAAAACATGTCCATGATGCATATGAGAATCGGAGCTGCTACATATAATAACATAAAACACCAAAAGACACTTATAACATGTCTCCAAATAAGAATTTACCCATTTTTGCTCAGTTTATATCCTAAAAAAGGGACTCATGTGACTTCAATGTGCCTTTTTTATGTGTGTTCATCACGCATACCATATTGGATCATGCCGATTTTTACACACTAGCATGCCAGATAGTTGATAAACATTACTAGTAATCTTGTTACTGGTTTTATTCACATTCCGCATTATTATGATACATGGAATTAATTTTTACATTTGCGGTTGACATGTTCAGACATTAGTGGTTAAAATGAAAACTTTTACATTTGTGTCGACATGTTATGACATTAGTGGTCATTTTTACATTTGTGGTTGACGTGTTGTGACATTTGAGGGCATTTTACATTCTGGTTGACGTGTTGTGACATTTGAGGGCAATTTTTACATTTTTGGTTGACGTGTTGTGACATTTGAGGGCATTTTTACATTAGTGGGCGATTTTTACATTTGAGGGCTCACAGGGGGAGGCAAGAAAAACGGGTGAAAATAGAGAATCAAGTGCACAACTTGCCAGCCAAGCGGGGAATGCGTTGAAAAAATTAATTTGGAAAATACCTTTTTTTTTTTTTTTTTTTTTTTTTACAGTTATGAGTAATGAATTACTTCAGTTTGTGAAATTACTGAATTGTTCTTCTTTGGACCATTCCCGAAATTATGCCAAATCTTGACTTTAATTGGCTATAACTCTTACAATTTTAAAGATATACTGATTTAATGTTTATATTATGCTTACTATATTTGTTTGGCTATCATTTGGAAATATTTTTTTATTGTTACAATATGCATGTTCAAGGTCAGAGGTCAAAAGAAGTGGGTACACGTGTGTGACTTCACAGAACGGCATGATTTTGAAAGTTCAATTTCATTTGAAATTCCTGTGAGTTTTAAAATGATAATGTTCTTATTGCAGTGAGATATGCATTATGGATCTGTTAACCAAAAATACCACTGATAGAAGTGATCTCTGAAATGTCCTTTTTTATCTATTATTTTATATCGTGATGTCGGGCACGTGTGTGACATTTTAGTGGGTCACGTGTGTGATATATATAGCAAACTGTACAGAAAAAAATGAAAAAATATTATACATATGCTAAATGTACATTTTGAGTAATTGCTATATCCGCTGTGGTAAAACTTTTATGAACTCAACCCTAATCAGTCAATGGGTGTTTTGGTAGCTGTCAAGACTGGGGTGGGGCGGGGAGGAGGGGGGCCATGACGCCCCCTTATAAAATCTCGGCTGTTGATCGGGCGAGCGCGCCTAAAATTTGCACGATGGTAGTGTGCGATGGAAACTACAAGAATGCACTGTTAATTTTCCCAAAATGATTTTAAATTATTTTATATGAATTGATTATACTAATTTATGCATTGCATGAAATCATACTTTTTGTTCTAATTGACAAACTAAGGCTTCTGGAATGCTAATTTTGTGTTTACATGATATTTATAGGATTCCTAAAAATTGTACTTGAAAAAAAATTGGTTTTGAAATCAATAATGTATTTCATTGTTTTATGAATTTCTTATGTATTTCTTTGTTTTTTTAATCTTTTGTTTTTCTTTTGTTTTTTTTTGCAAAAAAAATATTGCAGAACCATTTTGGAGCATAGTAATGCTAAAATAAACTAATTTCAGCCAATGGAAGTGAAAATATCCGACCTTTATGACCGCCACAAAGTGGGTCACGTGTGTGACAATTTTGTTTGCTAATTAATAATTATTAAAACTTTTTATGGATTCATATTTGGTGAGATGCAAGGTACATTAAATTTAGCTTCGAGGAAAAAATAAGAGTGATGATCAAAATTTTGATCACCATGATCACTGTAAAAAGAAGAAAAGAAAAAAAAAAAAAGAAGAGGTATTTGCCAAATATTTTTTTTCACGCACCCCCCCCCGTTCATTGAGCTGGCAAGTTATGCATCTGATTCTCCATATTTTCACTCTTTTTTCTTGCCTCCCCTTCTGTCTGTCTCTGTCTCTCTCTCTCTCTTTTGACATGGACTTCGCCTTGCCTCTTCTCTTAGTATGAATTAATATGGAAATTCAATGCCGGTAAGATTCTGTCATGTTAGTCATTAATAAAATCATATTATGATTAACATGATGAAGAGGGTGCTATACGGGGTACCCTCTTTATCATGTTAATCATTAATCATACCATGCATCAATGAATTTTCATATTGCAACCATTGTTAGTAGTTTCAATTCATGCACGATCATCAGACATCCAACTGATCCACAACATTACAAGACGAATACGGCATTAAGCGAAATACTGGATACCATATACAGAACGGAATCATCAGAAAAGGTTTGTTATTCTTATTAATTCATACTAAGATCTGCATGGGGACATAAAATGGAAAAGACATACATGATATCCTTTTCACTAATATCGCATAATTTTTAATAGAGATTATGAAATGCATACTATTACAACGTAATTATTTTGAAGAAGGAAAATATTATTATAAAACAAAAATCATATATATACATGTTTTTTTGTGTGTGTGATAATGCGTTAAGATATTATGTGTATTACTTTAGAGACTGAAATTATACTTCATTTTATCATGTTTATAGTCTTGTGACAAAATCAGCCAAGATATCGGCTAGACCATGTCAGCTGCCAGTAACGTAAGGCAACTGTATGACTTTCTTTTTAACAATGCAGTCATCATCATGGTCATCTTGACATGAAATCCATTAGTCAACACTGTTCGTCATAAAGGTGGAATATCTTTTTGGCTCAAGCGACATTATGTTGCTCCGTTATTAATTCTTGAATGTGTTTGTCACCGCTTTCACTTTCTGGGATCCTGGGTATATCTTGGACGCTCCTCAACCCTTCCCGGGGATTTTCTTCAAAAAGTTTGTCACCCCACAGAAGATGGCCATTTTCGTCATTTTTTCTTATTTTGGGGCCCTTTTTTGTTCACGGACCACCAAGGCCCCCTCAATCCTACCCAAGGAAACACGTCTGAGGTGGAGATTTTTTTATTGTTCTTTAAATTAAATTCTAGATTTATGGTTAGAGGCTCGACTCTTTTGTACTAGGGGAGGGGTCAAAATTTATTTTGATTGGTGTTCAACACTATTTATTTATTTTTACACCATGAAATTTCTATCTTCCCTAAATTGTATTGTAAAATCTCAACCCAACATAAATCAAAATAAAATATTATCAATGATTACTATTTACAGCCTTGTCATCAAGGCTAAACAAAATTTAAGGGGAAAATGATGATATTTAAGGGCTAAAGGTGGTTTTTCATTTCTTTTGTTTTCAGCATAAAGATGGAATAAAATATTCCGAATTTCACCAATCTCGTTGTTTACTTCAACCCCTCTCCAGACAAGAGACCTTCGCCTGTCCCCAGAAATAAAGATTTAACTTAAAGAACAATATAAAACAGTACACCTCAGTCGCGTTTCCTAGGGGTAGGAGTAAGGGGGCTTGATCTGCCGGGAAAACAAAAAGGGGCCCCAAAATGAGAAAAATGACAAACATGGGCATCACGGGGGTTGACAAAACTTTTTCGGAAAAGTTCCACGTGAAGGGTTGGGAGAATGTCCAAGATATAGCCAGGGTCCCAAAAATTAAAAGCAGGGACAAAATATTCAAGAAATTAAGTCAGAGCAAAATCATGTCGCTACAGCGGCAAAAAAATATTCCACCTTTATGACGGACAGTGTACTTTTTTTATGGTTTATTCTCATCCATTGTTCATGAAATGAGGTTTGTGTGTCAAAGAGAAAATTATGAATTTGTATGTGTTTTTTTTTTCTTTCTTCAATAAATTCCTTGTAGATTAATGCTCACTGAAAGTTGCAATTTGCAAGTTGCATTTTAAGGTTGATCACTTCACTGTACATGTATAGGCATATCAAAACTATGTTGATTTTTTCTTCTTCTTTTTCATTTTTTTTTCTTCATCTTGTTCTTTTTCTTCTTCTTCTTCTTTTTCCCTTTCTTTTAGCGCTTTGGTAAATTATAGATATACTGTAACAATAATGATGCTTAATTTTTGTACATTATTATCTCATGTCATTTCAGAAAGTGATCTTCTTCAAATGGTGGGCATCAATAACAGAAAGTGAATGAGATGGCAGAACCCTAGGTGACAAGAAAACTTGTATTCATTGGGCCTAGAGCTTGGTTTCTTGCCCGCTGAAGTCAACAGCTATCTCGCTACTAATAGGGTTGATGGAGTCGTTTCATGCAGGGGACCGAGAATGCTGTTTGCATGGCTTGATGCAACAGCAAGGAACATCAGAGGGCCATCCTGTATAAGCATTGAAAAATGCGGGATTGTTAAGAGTTGCCGAAGAACATCTCCAAACTGAAAATCTTGAGAATATTGATGCACAACATTCAGACTATGCTCACATTACTCAAAGTATTGACACACGCCTCTCTCATTCCTCTCGCTTTTTTTTTTTAGTTCATAAATAAATTTGGACTTTAAGCTCCGCTAGTATATTTTTTTTTAGTTCATAAATAAATTTGGACTTTAAGCTCCCGCTAGTATACACTACCACTTGATAGGGCTTTTTCCGTAAATAAACTGATAAATAGATAAATACGCTGCATGCGTATTTGCTCAGTTAGATATTGGTTTGTTAATGATCCTATCGAAAGAAGTAGTGTTGCAAAAAGAATAAGAGATATCGGTCATGTACATTCTCAAAAACGATCATCGTTTATTGCCTGGAATTTAAATGATAAGAAAATGGCCTCGGTCCATATCATTATGTTATTGATTGATTGTCTGTGATATTGGTGATGAGATTGTTGGTTATTAGAGGCAGCTCAGTCTCAAAGTACAATTATGTATAGAAATTGTTAAAAAAATTACTCGTTTAACATGTTTTTAGAAATGGATCCAGGCAAGGTCGTATATAATAGCACCCCATTTTGTTTTGGATTGTTGTTATTGTTTTTGTTTTTTTCAGGGGAGGGGGCAATGTAAATATGAATATATATCATAATAGTAGCTCTAAATTGAGTAATCCATGCGTATTGTTTTTATTGTATTAGGCCTATATTATATTGTAATAACGATGTAGGCCCTATTATTATTTTTTTTGCATATAATTATGTTCACGTGTTTTAATAAAGCAAGATACAAAAAAAAAAAAAATATGCCCATACCTACAGTAATATCGTTTTGATTAACTTGCATTTTTTCATATATAGAGTATAATTGACACATTGATCAATCATTGTATCTATTATTAATCTTCTATTACATTATTTTGTCACAACGGTATAAAATCGACCGATCAATAGCTTGCCGTCCAATGCAGTATAATGTATATAGGCCTAAGCTTCAATTCGAACTGATGTCGGTGCAAAGACGGTCTTTTCAATGTGAAGAATTTAATTGTAATTCTGATTGTATTCAGAACTTAATGTTAACGTCAAAACAAAGGCCACTGATATTGTATTTTCAACGTGGGAAATGCAATTAACAAATATTTTAATGTTAAGTACACTGTATTTCATTTGTCTTAACCGCTATCATTTCTTTATTTAAAGTGTTGCCCTTAAAGTTAAAATATACATGTATATTATTGTTGCATCTTTTTGAGATGATTGTAACGATTCATTTTTGATAGATTTAAGATTTAGGCCCTGTCTTTTAAAAATTGTAGGCCCTCTATTGATAGTTTTCATTCAATAAATATAACAATAAAATTCCCCAAAATAAACTTATGAAAATTTATAGAATCAATATTAATATATAGGGAAAAGAGAGAGAGAGAAAAAAAGGGGGTGAGAATATTAAAAACAAAACGATTATTATTTTTGATCTTACCTTCTTCAATTATCCATGCAATGCATATTAAAATATGTAAAATGCAGTGCCGAGATGCTGTCGTCATTCTACAACAAATTACGACATCATCTCGGTACTCCTCACTTTTTCCATTGCGAATAATATTATTAATGTATGATTATAATGTAGTGTCGAGATGATGTCGTCATAACACATCAAAATAATGATGACATCATCCCGGTAAACCTCACTATGATATATTAATACAGTCTGTGTCAAAAAAAATGGTACAGTCGGGGAAAAAATCATTTCGGTGTGAAATATTTTCATATAATGTGTGTTTGTGGTATCAAATTAAAGTTAAAAGATTTTTCTTGCTGATGCGCTTTGTCCTGTATAATTTGCTTTCGTAAAACAAAAGTTATGCTAAGTTTTGTGCGATGAGGAACAAATCGAAATTACGCACGTCTATTGTTCTGGAGCGCCGAATTCACGGTCATTAAGCGAAATCATACACAAAGGCATGGGACAGCGTGCGAAAAATGGATTTTTCTTGCTTGTAGAAAAACTAGTCATATCTCAAAAAATACTGCCCCAAGTGTGATGAAAAAAATTGCAGAAGAAAGTCTGATATTCCTGCTTTATGAAAATACCAAACAATACCACGTTAGTATTAATCTTCATACTATAAAAAAATGTTTTCCAACTGTACCATTTTATTTGACACAGACTGTATAATAAGATATGTTAATGCACATTCTTCAGTTACTCCTATTTATACATCTTTGTATTTATTTATTTCTTTATGTATTCTTATGCATCATTTTCACAAAGGAGCCTATAATGTAACAAGCTTAGCTTTTAACTTAGGCTCCTTCATATTTCTTTCTTTCTTATGCTACTGATGTCATTCGTTTTATGATTTATCAAATAATGTATACAGTATTGAAATGACATATAAGTGTTGTTCTTATTATTGTTTGATTGGAATATGTAAATAAACTGAACTGAACTAAACTGAACTGAAAATGTATTCCAATTTTCTGGGGGAAGAATAATGTGTGTCAATACGACACCATAATTTATTGTCCCCCAAAGAAATATTACTAAGTACTGGAATATATCCCACGATACATTGGTATACTTTATTAAAAAATACGATACTATAATGTACCAGTTCATATTCCATTCATGTTTTTTTTAATTCCTTTTAAATGCATTTATTGGTCGATCACATTTTTACATTACAATCTTGTATATACATGTACATGAATGTGTATTTACATACATGATCAAAATCATACAACATAACTGGCAGTCAAAACATAGGTTTAACTAAACATCTAATTATTTACCTCCAATATTTTACGTACCTCAACAGAGATATCAAACTGGATTATTTGTTACCCATACCCTTGTAATTCAAATATAAATTTATAAACTGTCCAGAAAGCTATTGTAATAAAATCATCCAATAACCATTTTCGTTTCGCTCATTCAAAAGGCCTTTAAGGAAAATCCCGACCACTCGTTTATTAGTTCTATTTTTACAAAAAAAAAAAAAAAAAAAAAAAAAAAAAAAAAAAAAATTGAAAGGACTTACAGCGGAACATTAACATGTTGAAAATGTTTTATTTAAATGCCATGAGTGTTTACCCTGCTGGAATAAACACAGTGCCCCACAGTGTGAACAAAGTGTGGTCACATTGTGCCATATACCTTTTACAGTAGGCCTACTGACACTTTGAAAATGGGCTAAATCCACACAGTCTTCACTTGGACACATGTTCACATGGTTGACTGTGGATGTGGCCCATTTTCAGTGTGGACATACTGTGATTGACTTTGTTTTTTGGTTTTTTTCCCGGCAAGGTATATAGATACAGTCCACTCCCATTGTGATGAGATGCTCAAGACCAAAGTCAATATCCTTGCCAGAATGAAATCTCATACAAGTATCTTTGTCATAACAGGAGTGAACTGTATTTATAAAGTTTTTGTTTTTGTTACTTCAATTTCCTATCTATATTTTTCTTTGAATATGGAAATAAAATAATGTTTATATAAAATGAAATGAAATGAAATATGTATGATTTGTGATGTACACTTTTAATTTATTTTGTAAAAAATAAATGATATTTTGCATAATAAAATGGTCCAGTGGTATCTTGGCCTATATAAAATGAATGATACATTGGAAGAATCTATATTTGTCATTCTCACCAACCTTTTCTCTTTCTCTGAACACATATTCTTAATCTGGGCCCATATTCATGAAATCTTACTAAAGCTAGTTGTCAACTAATTACATTATAGGGAACGAAACGCAGGAAGGTTTTATGAATCTGCTCTCAGATGAAATTAGTAAAGAACAGTACTAGACTGAAGAGGAGACTGGTAGAAAGATAAAGAGCAAGAAGGGGGCAGATTTGGGAGAGGGAGTGATCAAGATTGATAAAGGAAAGGTTGGACAAAGAGAGAAGAGAAAGTGAGGATTCAGATAGAGAGAGGAGGATACTGATAGAAGGAGACAGGCATTAGGAAGAGAGAGAGAGAGAGAGAGGGAGAGAAAGAGAGAGGGAGAGAGAGATGTAGATGTGAAGGAAAGTCTGGAAAGGGGAGGGAGGGATGGTTGAGATGGGTAGAGATACTAGGGAGACATTAGAGAGAGGAGGAGACCGTGGAAGATGGGCTAAACAGAGGAAGAGGGATTAAACAGATACAGAGAAGAGGAGATGGATAGAGAAGGGGGCAGGGAGAGAGAGAGAGAGAGAAGAGTACACAGAGTAAAGGGGGGGGGGGTAAGATATACCCCCCTTTACTCTGTCTACTATTTGCCAAATACAGAGAAGAGAAGAATAGGAAGAGGTGGAAAAGAGAGAAGAGAAGAGGAGACAGAATAAGAGGGAAGGCAGAGGAGAGGAGACATACAGAAATGTGGAGTAGAGAGACTGAGAGGACAGGTAGAAAAGAAGGGTGCAAGACAGAAGAAACTCAGGAGGAGAGTAGGATATAATGATAAGACAGATGTGGAAGCCAGAGAGAGAGAGAGAGAGTAAATAGATAGATAGAGAGAGAGAGAGAGAGGAGGAGGAGGAGAGCGTATGAGGTGGATGTATAGAGAGAGGAGGAGACTGATCGAGGGAGAGGATGATGGATACTGTAAAACGACTTTTTTAAAATATTGTAAACAACGAAAAATATTGTTTAAATTAAAATAGATATAGAGAGGAGATGATGAGATGGATATAGAGAGAGGAGGAGACTGATAGAGGGAGGTGATGAGATGGATATAGAGAGAGGAGGAGAACTGATAGAGGAGAGGATGATATGGATATAGAGAGAGGAGGAGACTGATTAGAGGGAGAGGATGAGATGGATTTATAGAGAGAGGAGGAGACTGATAGAGGGAGAGGATGAGATGGATATAGAGAGAGAGAGAGAGAGGAGGAGACTGATAGAGGGAGAGGATGAGTTGGATATAGGGAGAGAGGAGGAGACGGATAGAGGGAGAGGATGAGATGGATATAGAGAGAGGAGGAGGACTGATAGAGGGAGAGGATGAGTTGGATATAGAGAGAGGAGGAGACTGATAGAGGGAGAGTATGAGATGGATATAGAGAGAGGAGGAGACTGATAGGGGAAGAGGATGAGTTGGATATTAGAGAGAGGAGGAGACTGATAGAGGGAGAGGATGAGTTGGATATAGAGAGAGGAGGACATGATAGAGGAGAGGATGAGTTGGATATAGAGAGAGGAGGAGACTGATAGAGGGAGAGGGATGAGATGGATATAGAGAGAGGAGGAGAACTGATAGAGGGAGAGGATGAGTTGGATATAGAGAGAGGAGGAGACTGATAGAGGGAGAGGATGATATGGATATAGAGAGAGGGGAGACTGACTAGAGGAGAGGATGAGTTGGATATAGAGAAGGAGGACACTGATAGAGGGAGAGGATGAGATGGATATAGAGAGAGGAGGAGACTGATAGAGGGAGAGGATGAGTTGGATATAGAGAGAGGAGGAGGACTGATAGAGGAGAGGATGATATGGGATATAGAGAGAGGAGGAGACTGCTAGAGGGAGAGGATGAGTTTTATTATAAGAGAGAGGAGGACACTGATAGAGGGAGAGGAATGGTTGGATATAGAAGAGAGGAGGGATGATGATAGAGGGGAGAGGATGAGATTGGATATAGAGAGAGGAGGAGACTGATAGAGGGAGAGGATGAGTTGGATATAGAGAGAGGAGGAGACTTGATAGGAGGGAGAGGATGAGTTGGATATAGAGAGAGAGGAGGAGACTGATAGAGGGAGAGGATGATATGGATATAGAGAGAGGAGGAGACTGCTAGAGGGAGAGGATGAGTTGGATATAGAGAGAGGAGGACTGATAGAGGGAGAGGATGAGATGGATATAGAGAGAGGAGGAGACTGATAGAGGGAGAGGATGATGGTATATAGAGAGAGGAGGAGACTGATAGAGGGAGAGGTGATATGGATATAGAGAGAGGAGGAGACTGCTAGAGGGAGAGGATGAGTGGATATAGAGAGAGGAGGACACTGATAGAGGGAGAGGATGAGTTGGATATAGAGAGAGGAGGAGACTGATAAGAGGGAGAGGATGAGTTGGATATAGAGAGAGGAGGACACTGATAGAGGAGAGGATGAGATGGATAAGAGAAGAGGAGACACTGATAGAGGGAGAGGATGAGATGGATATAGAGAGAGGGAGGACACTGATAGAGGAGGATGAGAATGGATATAGAGAGGGAGGAGACTGTAGAGGTAGAGATGAGTTGGATATAGAGAGAGGAGGAGGACACTGATAGAGGAGAGGATGAGATGGATATAGAGAGAGAGGAGACTGCTAGAGGGAGAGGATGAGTTGGATATAGAAGAGGAGGACACTGATAGAGGGAGAGGATGAGATGGATATTAGAGAGAGGAGGAGACTGATAGAGGGAGAGGACTGAGATGGTATAGAGAGAGGAGGAGACTTGAGAGGAGAGGATGAAGTTGGATATAGAGAGGGAGGAGACTGATGGAGGAGAGGATGAGATGGATATGAGAAGAGGAGGAGACTGCTAGAGGAAGAGGATGAGTTGGATATAGAGAGAGGAGGACACTATAGAGGAGAGGATGAGATGGATATAGAGAGAGGAGGAGACTGAGAGGGGAGAGGATGAGTTGGAATATAGAGAGAGGAGGACACTGATAGAGGGAGAGGATGAGATGGATATAGAGAGAGGAGGAGACTGATAGAGGGAGAGGATTGAGATGGATATAGAGAGAGGAGGAGACTGATAGAGGGAGAGGATGAGTGGATATAGACGAGAGGAGGAGACTGATAGAGGGAGAGATGAGTTGGATATAGAGAGAGGAGGAGACTGATAGAGGAGAGAGGGATGATGGATATAGAGAGAGGAGGAGGACTGATAGAGGGAGATGGATGAGATGGATTAAGAGGAGGATGAACTGATAGAGGGGAGGATGGTTGGATAGAGAGAGAGGAGGAGACTGATAGAGGGAGAGGATTGAGTTTGGATAAAGAAGAGAGAGGAGACTGATAGAGGGAAGGATTGAGTGATTGGATATAGAGAGAGGAGGAGACTGATAGAGGAGAGGATGAGATGGATATAGAGAGAGGAGGAGACTGATAGAGGGAGAGGATGAGTTGGATATAGAGAGAGGAGGAGACTGATAGAGGAGATGATGTGGAAGCCAGGAGATAGAAAATATAGATAATAGATAGATATGAGAGAGAGAGAGATGAGAGATGAGGTGGATATATAGAGGAGGATGAGACTGAATCGAGGGAGAGGATGTGTATGGATATACAGATGTAAAGGACGACTGATTAGGAAGATTTTGATGAGAACGTATACGAGAGAGAATCATGTTTAAATAGGAGAGATAGGATGGGATATGAGCAGAGGAGATGATAGAGGATAGGATGAGAGAGAGGAGGGGAGACTTGATAGAGGGAGAGGATGAGTGATCGATACAGAGGAGGAGGGAGACTGATAGAGGGAGAGGATGAGATGGGTGATAGAGGAGAGAGAGAGGAGGAGACTGATAGAGGGGAGAGGATGGAGTTGGATATTAGGAGAGGAGGAGACTGATAGAGGGATAAGATGAGATGGATTATAGAGAGAGGAGGAGACTGATAGAGGGAGAGATGAGTTGGATATAGAGAGAGGAGGAGACTGATAGAGGGAGAGGATGAGTTGGATATAGAGAGAGGAGGAAGACTGATGGGAGGAGAGTATGAGATGATTATAGAGAGAGGAGGAGACTGATAGAGGAGAGGATGAGATGGATATAGAGAGAGGAGGAGACTGATAGAGGGGAGGATGAAGTTGCGATATAGAGAGAGGAGGACACTGATAGAGGGAGGAGGATGATTGGATATAGAGAGGAGAGACTGATAGGGAGAGGATGAATGGATATAGAGAGAGGAGGGACTGATAGAGGGAGAGGATGAGTTGGATATAGAGAGAGGGGAGACTGCATAGAGGGACGAGGATGAGTTGGATATAGAGAGAGGAGGAGCATGATAGAGGGTTGAGAGGATGAGTATGGAATATAGAGAGAGGAGGAGACTGATTAGAGGGAGAGGATGAGTTGGATTATAGAGAGAGGAGGAGGACTGATAGAGGAGAGGATGAGTGGGATATAGAGAGAGGAGGAGACTGATAGAGGGAGAGGATGAGTTGGATATAGAGAGAGGAGGGACTGATAGAGGAGAGGTGAGATTGGATATAGAGAGAGGAGGCGAGACTGATAGAGGGAGGGGATGAGTTGGATATAGAGAGAGGAGGAGACTGATAGAGGGAGAGGATGAGATGGATATAGAGAGAGGAGGAGACTGATAGAGGGAGATGATGATTGGATATAGAGAGAGGAGGAGACTGATAGAGGGGAGAGGATGAGTTGGATATAGAGAGAGGAGGAGACTGATTAGAGAGGAGAGGATGAGATGGATAAGAGAGAGGAGGGAGACTGATAGAGGAGAGGATGGATGGATATGAGAGAGGAGGAGATGATAGAGGAGAGGATGAGATGATATAGAGAGAGGAGGAGACTGATAGAGGGAGAGGATGAGATGTGATATAGAGAGAGGAGGAGACTGATAGAGGGAGAGGATGAGTTGGATATAGAGAGAGGGAGGAGACTGATAGAGGGAGAGGATGAGTTGGATATAGAGAGAGGAGGAGCTGATAGAGGGGAGAGGATGAGTTGATATAGAGAGAGGAGGAGACTGATAGAGGGAGAATGATGTGGAACCAGAAGAGAGAGATAGATAATAGATAAATAGTAGATGAGAGAGAGAGGAGAGAGAGAGAGAGGATGAGTGGATATATAGAGAGAGGATGAGACTGATCGAGGGAGAGGATGGGATGGATACAATGTAAAACGCGTGTTTAAATATTTTAAACAACGAAAATCATTTTTAAATGAATAGATATAAGGGAGATGATATGATATATAGAGAGAGGAGGAGACTGATAGAGGTGAGAGGATGAGAGATATAGAGAGAGGAGGAGACTAATAGGAGAGTGGATGATATGGAAATAGAAGAGGAGGAGACTGATAGAGGAGGAGGATGAGTTGGATATAGAGATAGGAGGAGACTGATAGAGAAGGGAGAGATGGAGTGGAATATTAGAGAGAGGAGGAGACTGATAGAGGGAGAGGTGAGTTGGATTATAGAGAGAGGAGGAGACTGATAGAGGGAGAGGATGAGTTGGATATAGAGAGAGGAGGAGACTGATGGAGGGAGAGATGAGGATGGATATAGAGAGAGGAGGAGAACTGATAGAGGAGAAGGATGAGATGGATATAGAGAGAGAGGAGGAGACTGTATAGAGGGAGAGGATGAGTTGGATATAGAGAGAGAGGAGACTGATGCAGGGAGAGATGAGTATGGATATAGAGAGAGGAGGGAGACTGATAGAGGGAGAGGATGATGGATATAGAGAGAGGAGAACTGATAGAGGAGAGGATGAGTTGGATATAGAGAGAGGAGGAGACTGATAGAGGGAGAGTGATGAATGGATATAGAGAGAGAGGAGGAGACTGATAGAAGGGAGGATGAGTGGGACTATAGAGAGAGGCAGAGACTGATAGAGGAGAGGATGAGTTGGATATAGAGAGAGGAGCGAGACTGATTAGAGGGAGAGGATCGAGGTGGCATATAGAGAGAGGAGGAGACTGATGAGGGAGAGGATGAGATGGTTAGAGAGAGAGGCAGGAGACTGATAGAGCGAGAGGATGCAGATTGGATATAGAGAGAGGAGGACGACTGATAGAGGGAGAGGATGTGATATGAGTATGAGTACGAGCAGAGGAGACTTGACTAGAGTGGAAGAGGATGAGTGGAATTATAGAGAGAGGAGGGCTGTAGCAGGCTGAGAGGATGAGATGGATATAGAGAGAGGGGAGACTTGATAAGGAGAGAGGATGAGTTGGGATATAGGAGAGAGAGGAAGACTGATACATGAG
>CALNVZ010000674.1:3971567-3986853 GCA_940671915.1 Paracentrotus lividus | reverse complement strand
ATCGGCAGGCGATTATCTCCTTATCGGATTAATTCCAGCGACCCAGACGTCCTAAATTCCAGATTTGAAAGACTTAACGCGTTCAGAGTTTTTCGTTTTTTTCGTCGTCGGCGTGACAAGGATTGGCACACATCCCTTGCTATGAAAGGGCCGTTGTCGAGCCGTGAAATACCGGTCCATCTTGAAGGGACAGGCGACCACGTCGAGACACTCTTTCCGGTTGCCTCCTTTTTTCGCGCGTCGCCTTAAAGCACGCGTGCCATGATGGGGTTCGTCGTTCAGCTAGGAATCGTCGCCCAGCGACCAACGCGGTCGTCGAAGAAAACGAAAGCCCGGCGAGCCGAAAGGGAACCCGAGCCCCCGTCGACCCGATCGGCGGCGCCGGCCGCGCTTCGTGGAAACGGAGTGCTGCCCGCTTTTCACGGCGGTCACAGGTGCGGGTTCTACGGGGAGGCGCGGAGTGCAGCACGGCGTATTCCTTAGCCGTTTATATGTGAGGAGCCTGCCAATTGTGTTTAATTTAATGTTTATACGCATGTATCGTTGGCGGGCTATTATAACCTCTGACTCACTTCGCTACCTCTCTCCTAGGTAAGGATATCCTATTTCTCGTCTTTTTAATGTATTTATTTCCTTAATATTGATTTGTAAGAACGATTTTGACAGATAGCAGGCAAGAGATAAACATGTTAAGAGAGAAGAATAAGTAAATATTTCAGATGCTATTTAGAAGGGTTTTTGAAGTGGTTTTTGTTATCTTACTGAAGTGCTATCGTCGGTATGTCTTGTTGCAAAGCGTAATGTACGGGTTTTATTGTAGACGTGTAACAATAGGCGACCGACCCGCATAATGTCGCCGTGAGAGTCGAAATGGACTTATATTATATATGTTTTTTAGTTTTTATTGTTTCTTGTTTAATAAATGATGTTATTACTATTTTTAATATATCAATTTATGTTTCATTCTGTCTCCGCTACCTCTCCTTAGCGGTAGTCGATGTCAACCAAGAGAGGCTTCTCGACTGGAGAAGTAATAAAGTACCAAGCCTGAGACGCTAGACGGTTGCTTTTACATTCTGTTCGGGTGCTATTGTTCCCCAACCCTTCCCCAAGTCCTCTACATTCGGCCCTCCTTACAACTGGCGACGAGGATGGATCCTGGACCAAAGTTGATCCCCGCCCCCAACACAAGAGAAGCAACAGAGACAGAGGTTAGCGCAGAAATGAAAACAATAAATCATTCCAGTGAAAGTGTAATAACATGTACTTAAGTAATTGTTTTATAAATGGATAAACCGTGCAGTTACACTTTTTGATGATTAGCGATCTTAAAAAGATTCATACTATTATGTGAATATTCATATACAAACATATCGATACAGATTGATGATTTTTTTGTATTGAATAATTGAGGATTTGTGTGGAAAATAATGGAATGTGATTACATGTTCTGCTCTGGTATCCGGTATCGAAGTTTAAATCTTAGTATCTATTTAGTATATTTAAATGATTTTGTAATGTTGGAATTATTTAAGAACACGAGGGATAATAATGGCCAGTTAATTTAAGTGGTATTTAAAGCGAAGTAATCAATAAGAATTTGGTATAGACAGGATAGATTTGGCATGAAAAAAGGTTAACACTGAGGTAGTTGAATGAATTGAAAGGGAATACAGATTGTAACTTGGTGTAGTTGATAAAGAGTAAGCTTTTTATCTTTAATTTCTTTCGTAGAATATTTTTTTTCAGAGGTTTGTTTGCTCCTAATATGGATTTATATGTAAGATTGGGATGAAACTACAAGAGTCATGGAAATTTCCCCTATAGAGGGGTGGAACCCTAGTCTCAAGGTTTTGCAACTCGTTACCTTGCAAAGGTTTGATTTCACAGATTCAGTTGACAACGAATTCTAAAATGCCCAGCCGTCAAAACGGTCTATCCATCCCTTGGATAAGTGGAGAGAGATGTCCATACAATCTCTGATCCTGCAGGGAAAAATCATGTGCCTGAATTTCACCAATCATTGCTTTTGAGCATTCTGCACAAGTTTTGTTTTGCAGCCTTTGAAGGGAGGAGTCTAACACGATTCTGGATCATAATCATTGAATACAGCCCGTGAACCAGAGAGAGGCCATGAAACGCAACTAACTATGCACCAGCTTCTGCTGCAAATGGAAAACAACCTTGCTTAGAGAGGAGTTATTCAGCTATCAAGGTTATGACGGATTTCTACAGCGACAATAGAGAACTAAGCGTTGTTCAGCTAAAGAGTCTACAAGGCGCCTTCAGTTTTATTTAGACCAGCAAATAGGACCTTGTTTTCATTGTGGGAGGAGTTGCCATTTTAGCGCGATGTCATGTGAGGAGACGTCAAAGAGCCCTGAACGCAAGGTACTTCGAAGGTCGACAAAAAGAACAGAGAGAGTTTCTTCCCAGATAAACCAGGGGCGCACGGACTTGGAACACCTTCTTATCGCCACAACAGCAAACACCTTGGCGGAAAGGTGATCAGCGGCAGTTTGCTTACCCAGATTATCAGTCAGAGTATCCTCCGCGAGTTGATAAGATTGGATGGTCTTTGTTGCCTAAAGAGGAGGAAGGAGTGTTGCGCAAGCAGACCCTTCACGTCCCGCAACATGCTTAAATGCATTCAGAGAAGATACAGAACAAAGAACGCGCACCATTGTGTGCCAAGATGTCGTCTGGTCCATGTAGTTCCTCAGTCCAGTAAAGTGGCAGTACTGCTGCGTTGCATCTTGCAGAGGACGCCATCATTCCCACGCAGGCTCGGAGTGTGATTTAAGCGGGGAAGAGAACACCAGGAAACCAAGATGCAGGTTCTGAGGAGTCCGTCCACCAGTCTGTTACAAGGCTCAACTCGACACCGCAAATTAGTGAGACAAGGACTCTCAATTATCTCCAGAAATTCAGCGTCTCCATGTCAACATGAGAGCTTGGTACTAGGAATAGAGTCACGGGGACTGAGTTGGTGCATTCCAATAGTGGTTTCCTGGATTCGGGCATTGGTTCCAGACTGGTCTTCAGAGAAGATAAAGCCGGTAGTAGGAGAGTTGCGAATGGGACCGTCCGTAACAGTGTGGTAAGTGCTTTTTAGCTGGAGCACATAGGAAATATACCCTGCATGATGAAAATGTTGAAATGTTCTCATTTTTGAGCAGATGTGTTTGCTTAATTATGTCGATAGATTGTCTATTACGTGACAGACAGGGGTTCTAAAAAGAAATAAGAAATAGTAGAAATGTTGAAAAAATTGTTTTCTTTCCTGAAACCTTTACCTTTCCTGAACATTTACTGTTATTGTTTTTTGTTATGAGTATTGTGGCTTACAGGCAGACAGGCGTACGTACTACGGTATTTTACTGAAGTGAGGTAATTATGATAGGAAAGAACAACAATTGAAAAAAATAGTTTTGGGTATTGTTGTTTATTAGTGTGTAAGTTAGTGTTCGAGTAAAACAGTTCTAAAATAGCATTTAAATAATTGATTTGTTCAGATTCCTGCACGAAATAGAGGAGTATTGTCTGTGCAACAGTAACTATCTGGAGTATTGTTATAATTGTGTCTTCATTATTGTTGGATGACTATAAATGAGAAAACAGAACTTGGTTTGTGTCGATATAATTAGTTGCCAGATAATAGATAATTTGATAAAAAGTTAGTAAAGTAGAATGGTATGCATTGTTTTAAGAAGTTTGAAGATGCAAGATTTTGACATTGAAGAATTGAAGTTTGGGTTGATTTTAAAGACCTAATCACCTAAAGATAAGTTCAAAATGTAATTTTGAAAGGGTAATGGTTGCTAGCTGAAAGCGCGGTTATTTATATATAGTGTCAGTAGTTGAATGTGGGTTAGAGTTGTATTGACAGTGAGATTGGTTCAATGCTATTGTTGAAAAGTAAAGAAGTTCTTTGTGAGTGAACTACCTAAACAGAAGACTTCCAAAGTGCATATTAATTTTGTTAATTTTTGTTTGTTTTGCAGTATCAGATAATAGGTATGTTTGGAGCTGCTTGATGCCCTATGGTCATTTGATTGTGGCCAAGATAAGTAAGTAATTTGGAGTCTATGTATTTTGGGTATGTGTTATATTATCATTCACAAACAAAATTCTTTATTCCATTAGGATTTCGACATTCGGATTTATTTCATAGGATAAGTTGAAAAGGGGACATTTGTGTGTACATTTTGAATAGGTTTACAATGTGATAGGTTTCATATGATTGTTAAAAGACTTTTGTTTAATGTTTTAGTAAGTCATCAAGGGACGATGACTTGGAAGCGGGTTGTGAGGGTCCTGCAATTGTGTTTTAATTTTAATGTTATACACATTGTGATCGTTGGCGGCGGCTATTATAACCTCTGACCTCACTCCGCTACCTCTCTCCTTAGGTAAGGATATCCTATTTCTCGTTCTCGTTTTAATGTATTTATTTCCTTAATATTTAGATTTGTAAGAACGATTTGACATATAACAGGCAAGAGATAAACATTTAAGAGAGAAGAATAAGTTGAAATATTTCAGTATGTATTCTAGAAGGTGTGTTTTGAAGTTGGTTTTTGTTATCTTTACTTGAGGGCTATGTCCGGATGTCTTGGTGCACAAACGCGTAATGTACGGGGTTTTCATTGTAGACTGTAACATAGGCTGACCCGACCCGCATAATGTCGCCGATGAGCGGAGTCGTAAATGAAATTAGTTATATGCTTTTTATTTTTATTTGTTCTTGTTAAAATGAATGGTTTATTACTATTTTTAGAATTATCAGATTTAGTTTCATTCTGTCTCCGGCTACCTCTCTTCCTTAAGAGGGCTAGTCGATGTACACAAGAGGAGGCTTCTCAGTACTGGAGAAGTAATAAAGTACCAAACCTGAGAACCTAAGACCGGTGTCGTTCTGTTCGGTGCTGATTGTCTCCACCGCCCTTTCCCCCAAGTCTTACCATTCGCCTCTCATACATTAATATAGCGACTAGCAGTCATGCCAGTAGCAGCACATGTGGTTTAGGCACATAATTCTCTTTTATTTTATGTGTTACCTATACAAGATTTACACCACTTATAAAAAAAGAAAACGATTTTCAACCCGCCATGCCCGTTTTTTTTTTTTGAAAATGTATATTAAAATAAAAAAGAATGTTATGTTATCATAATTACGATTATTAAAAATGATTTCGATACCATGCAGGCAGTCCACATAGACTTCATTACCTTTCCCTTTCTCTCTCTATCTTCCGCTAACTTTGCCCTTATTTGTTTTAAAAAGAATAATATCGGCCTCTAAGAAGGTTGCATACCAATCATAGGGGATTGAGTTAAGTCCGTCCATTGGGTTTTTATTCTTTCCTCCCATTTCTATTAATTTTTAAAATTTTATTTCTATTTTTATTTCTATATTTTATATTTGCTTTTCGATCAACTTTTGCTTCCATTACAGTTCAGTTTAGTCCTCCTCTAAAGGTAAATTTGAAGCCCCCTTAAGCCCCCCCCCACCAAAATAGCGCATGTTGCTCATCGTTTTACTTTTCTTTTCTTTTCCTTTCCGTATTTGGCGCCTATATATTTTTATTATCTTATATCAGTTTGATTGAAGACATCATTTTCAGAAACGTATATATAGATATGAATGCTTTATTAAAACATTATCCTTGAAACGTGCCTATCAACCCAAATATCATAAACCCCCCCCCCAAAAAAAAACGAATCCAGTTAAGACTTGAGAGGTGAGGTATATTTTACAATGTGCATGATATCATGCATGAATTAAAATGTGTAAGTACATGTGAGCTATTTAATTGCTTCAATATACATTTTGCTCGCTTGTACTGTCCATTGGAAGAACAATTTTCCCCTTGTGCTACAGTCACACAGACACTTACGTTGAGTTACGTCGGTTGCGTCCAAAAATTATTTTCTTTTTTTGCCGATCCCACGGATGCCTACCGTCATAGTCAGCATGGAAATATTGTAATTTCGTTCATCCGAAGTAAAACGAGAACTATATAAGAAGTGATAGAATAGAAGAAGAATAAACACAAACGTAGTGTACGTAGCGGTTGCTGTGTGACTGCAGCATTAGTTTATTGCTTTCCGTGATAACGTAATATTTACTTCATTTGAAATTTAGTCTTTCTATTTATTTTCCCGGCTGTCCTATACTCCCTTACTATTTTACTTTATTTCTCTCTCTCTCTCCGTCCTCTCTCCACCTCCTCATAACATTTTTCATTTTAATACAGTTGAAATGACTATATTATTTCATGACATCTGAATGGTCGATGGACTACTTGGAGCCTAACTGAACTGTTAGCTGGTAACAAATTTGAGAGGCTTATATGTTTTTTGGGGGCCACTGTCGAACAATTTCCATTTATTATTGCGTTTTCTCGTAATAACAAATATTATATTCATTTTGAAATGATTATTTGATTTTCGATCATAGATGAAATTATGTCTATTTTGTAATATTCTTAATTTTGTATATATGGTTTCTCTTTTAATTTTCGGCCTACCTATACTGTTCAGTTTATATATCTGCTTAGAACATCCTCACACATCCTCTATAAGATGATTTTTAAATATATATTTTATATGACGCCACCTTTTTCCTTCACTCTCTTTTTGGGTGTATATTTTTATGACGCCCTTTTTAAACTTTCATTAAAAAAAAATATATAAAAAAAACAAACAAACAAACGAAAGACAATTTCAGCCGACCCATTTTTTTTTTTTTTTTTTTTTTTTTTTTTTTTTTTTACTGTTGTTGTTTAATATATTAATAAAAGAGGAATATCGTGTTGTTATATTTAATGTAAAAATGTTTTGATACCTTGACAACCGTCCGCCATAGATGTTTTTATCCTTTCCCCATTTCTCTTCTCTCTTCTTTCTCTCTCTCTATCTTCCCTCGAGGCAAGTTTTCTTTCTCTATACTATATTTTATACATGCGATTAGACTTTTTTCCTTGGCTAGATTTTGCTAACTTTGCATTCGGAATTAATAGTCCAATCATCACAAAAAAAAAAAAAACACAACAACAACAACAACAACAACAAACAAAACACACATTTCAGGCTCTGCAAATCAACGAATTATTCAAAATATTATAGTACCACTTACTTTTATCCTTTTCTCGTTCCATCCTCTTTCTATACTTTATATAGTTTTACTTTCTTTTTCCTTTTTTCCTATCCGGATTTTGCCACTATTTTTTTTTAACTCACGCTTATATGGTTTAATTTGAAGACATTCTCTTTCAGATGTAATCATCTCAGGTATTAAATATTTTATCAAAACATTATTCTGAAGCGCAGCCCTCCTGAACGGAAATATCAAAACAAACCCAATAATAAAATACTTTAAAAAGAAGGGGAGGGGGGGAAGAAGAAAAAAAAAAAATATACCCGAATTAAGTTAGACTGAGAGGTATAATGAGATAATTAGTTTGATTTACACAGTAACGCGGTTACGTAATATAGGCCTATAATATTTAAAAAAAAAAAAAAAAAAATTTAGTGTTTGGTTTCTTTCCATCCTCCCTACTTTTTTTTTTACTTTTATATAGTAATAAAAAAAAAATAAAAAAAAAAATATCTCTCTCACTTCCCTAAACATGTATATTCATTGCTTCTTTTTTTCCCTTTTTCTTTTTTTTTTTTATGACGCCCTTTCTGTTCTCATCCTCTCTCTCTCTGTTGTTTTTTTTTTTTTGTTGCTGTGATTAACTTTGTTTTTGCTTTCTTAAAGACACCTAGATTACAGCGATCGATCGATCGCTGTAACTTTATTGAAAGATGCACATTGAACTAACAAGCCACAATTGTTTTCGTATTATTATTTTTTAGATGTTAAAAGAATTAAATTGATAAATCGCAACCCATCGATAGGTACAGGTACACCATCGCCCCTGATTATGCATGAGTGACCTAGCATGTCCGAAAAATCGGCGCAACGTACCGTGCTGACCAGGTAAGATTGCATCGAGAAAGGTCAGGGCAAGTGCTGTGGAACTAGCTGAAGATAGAGGTTTAATTATCAGAACTTTTTTTTTCTCTCTCTCCATTGACATTGTCAATTCAGCAGGAAGAAAAATAATTATTATCTGTTTAATAATTTTTCTGGGTTTGCATTTATGCAGATGACACTGGAATATTTTTCAAATATATTAATAATAAAAGTAAAGGGGAAAAAAAATCTATATAGACTTCTATATAAATTTATATATGAGAGAAATGTCAAATTTGCATTGGCGATAATTAGTATAAAATACACTGTCCGTCATAAGGTGATATTTGTTTGCGCAAATATGCCATGATTTTGCTCTGACTTTAATTTGCTTGAATATGTTGTCCCTGCTTTTACTTTGGACCCTGGCATATCGTTGCGACATTTTCCCAACCCTTCACGTGGACCTTTTTTCCAAAAAATTTTGCAACCCCGTGATGCCATTTTTGTTCATTTTCTCATTTTGGGGCCCCTTTTTGTTTCCCGGATCATCAAGGCCCCCAGGTCCTTACCCCAGGAAACCGACTGAGGTGTACTTTTATATGTTCTTATGTAAATCTATATTTCTGGGACAGGCTGTAGTCTTTGTCGTAGGGGGAGGGTTGAAAGTAAAAAAACGAGATTGGGAAAATCGAAATTTTATTCCATCTTTATGCTTAAAACCAAAAAATGAAAAAACCACCTTAACCTTAAATATCATCAGTTTCCCTAAATTTGTTTGCCTATAACAAGGCTTTAGAATTAGTCATTTTGATAATATTTTATTTGATTATGTTTGGTTTGAGATTTTACAATACTATTTAGGGAAGATTAGGGAATTATCCATCGCTGTAAAAAATGAATAAAATGATGTTGAACCCCAATCAAAATTATATTTTGCACCCCTCCCTGAGACAAAGAGTCGAGCCTGTAACCATAAATCTAGATTTAATTTAAAAACGAATAAACAAATCTCCCACCTCAACGTGTTTCCTTGAGTAGGGACTGAGGGGCATTGGTAGGTCCTGAACAAAAAAGGTCCCCCAAAAAAAAAATGACGAAAATTGCCATCTTCTGGGGTGACAAATTGTTTTGAAGAAAATCCGGAAGGGTTGAGGGGAACGTCCAAGATATACCCAGGATCCCAGAAAGTGAATACAGTGGCGAACACAGTCAAGAAATTAATAACGGAGCAACATTAATGTCGCTTTGAGCCAGAAAAAAAATATTCCCCTTTATGACGAACAGTGTATGACCTGATTGCCATAAAACTAACGAAAGAAGAGAAGAAGAAGGCAGAAATTCCGGTCTATCTCATCGGCAAATTGGCAGATTACATCCAAAGGTCGCTATTTCTGACTTCTTGAATGTACGTTGCACGCTTTTATGTTAAGTGATTTGTTGAGTCAGAAGTGTTGAAACTAAGAAAAACACGTGCGACAAAACATTCGTACCAACCTCGATACCAAAGAACTATAGAGGGGAAAGCGTTAGATTTCACGCGTTCATCGCAGTAAAGATACGATGGAAGCTGTGTAGCTGGTCTCGCTGCGCATCAACCCGCACAACATGGAGAACGGGTACTACCCTTTCGGGCAGTGGCAGCTCTCCGTTTGATTGCTTCGGCTTCGGCTTTATTATATAGACTAGCAGCAGCGCCCGTGGCAGCAATCCCGGAGGGCTAGCAATAGGGGGGCCCGAACCCTTGTATTCGATCAATTTTCCTGCAATTCATAAAAAAAAAAAATAATAAAACAAAATAAGACCCGGTTGTCGCTTTACTCCGGTTAGATCAATTAATGTTTGTTGTTGTTTTTTTTTTCCGTATATGATTCTTCTCCGAATATGTCGTTTCTTTATTTTTGTTTGATGATTGATTACTATTATAATTTCGCGTGCAAATGAAATTCTTTATCTTATCGTCCTCTCTTGGGCCCCTCCTCTCTCACTTCTCCTCTTGATGCCAATTGCTCTCTCGAATTATCTTCTCAACTTTCCCGATTCCTTTATCAGTTTTCTTGACTAAACCGCCCTTTTCTATCACTCTCGTCCCCTTTTCCTTCTTTTTTTTCTGTTCTTTCTTTGTTATTGTTCGTACGACGTGACCATCTTTATTAGCCCAAAATCAAGCAACAAAATACACCAAATCTTATTCGATCCTCCCTTTATGCCAATCGTTTCTCGAAGTATGACGTTTCCTTATTTGTTGTTTATTGATTGATTTACTTTATAATTTCCGATGCAATGAATCTAATCTTATTCCGTCTCCTCTCAGTAGGCCCTCAATCCTCTCTCACTTCTCCATATCCTATTCTCTCTCGAATTATTATTCCGTTCCCCGATTCCTTATCAGTTTTCCTTGACTAAACCCGCCTTTCTATTCCTCGTCCCCCTTTTTCCTTCTTTTTCTTTCTTAATCTTTATTTTTGTTCGACTGACCATCTTTTATTAATCCAAATCACAACAAATACATCAAACGTAGTTCGATCCTCCCTTATGGCCAATGTGTTTATACCCCAATTAATAGTTATACTTTATAAAATAATAATCAGTTTCTTCCTCTCTATACATATTAATCAGAAAACTCCTTTCAGATCAAAAACACATAATTTGATGTTAATTTCATTGGAGTTTGAAATTTTGCGCCAAAAAATCGAAAGATATACCTTTATTGGTTTTCAACAAAATCTAATAAATACTGAGTCAATCAACCACTCATAGTACGTTAAAAACCGATGATAATCCCTGGACAGCGGCGATGAGATTACTCGGTCGACCAACCAGGAGCTAGGTTGTACCAAGAGTAAACAAAGCCACAATGAAGTTTTCTATTCGGATCATCGAATAAAAAAATTGGACCGGTCTCTCAAAAATACTGCTTAAAAGTGTCGCATTTCGAAAAATGTTTTTGCATCTGTTAGGAGAACTTTTTATACGTAGATTCTAACAATCAATTGCGATTTTCAATCACTGATCAATTGGGTTTTACTTCAAATAAATCGGCAGGCGTTTATATCCTCCTTAATCGGATTAACTCCAGCGACCCAGACGCTCTAATCAGATGAAAGACTAAACCGTCAGAAACGTTTTAACTTTTTGTCATACGGGACAACGGTACGCCTTGCTATGAACTGGACGGAGCCGTGAAGATAGGTCCAGTCTTGAAAAGGAGACAGGGACACTTTCCGACGGACACTCTTTCGTGCGTTGCTCTGTTTCGCCGCTCGCGTTAAAGCACGGACGTGCCAATGGGAATATCGTCGTCCAGGGAAATCGTCGCCCCGCGTCCAACGCGAGCTCGTCGAAGAAAACAAGCGCGGACCGAAATGGGCCCGGCTCTCGCGATCCCCGCGTGCGGCGGCGAAACGCCCCGCGCGGCGGGAAAAAGCCGTGAGTTGCCGTTTGCAACGGCATGGTCTACAGGCGTCGGCGGGTCTACGGGGGACGCGATGCAGCACGAGGCGTTCGCTACGTAATAAATAGGTGTGACTAGCTGCAGCCCTTGGCAGCAAATTGCCACGGGGGTAGCCAAGGGGGCCCCTGAACCCCACCCCTTTGCGGAGGCAACTCCATTTACCCAGCGGAATTATACAGCATAATGGCCCGGATGGCCGCACCATAGTTTATATTAAGTCTGATCGATGACTGGTATTGAACTTCTCTCTCTCCTCGAATTCTTTATTCCAATTGCAATTTTTTATTACTCTTTATTCTGGTAAATATAAGGAAGGACTATTATCAAACTTATTGACTCCGGAGAAAAGGTCATTTTTTGACCCGTATCGACCCGAAACTTACGCCCAAACATTTTACTCACTTTTAAATTTCACTCCAATTAATACCGATGAACCAACCTAGATGAACGCAAATGAGCCCAGAATGAGTTAAATTCGCCTGCATTGTTTACAGGTGCACCATTCTCCGCCTGTGCCACCGCAAGTTACGCAAAGTTATTATGAACGATAATAGTTATACTGTTGTGTCGTACAACTTTCCTTATTCATTATGCGCGCTTTCTTAAACTAAGAAACCTCTTTCTGTCTGTCTGTCTTCTCATTGTTCCATTTCGTCTATTCCTTTCCTAAATTTGTTGTCCAGCACATTTATTTACAAGTTATTAAAGAGGGAGAAAGACCGGTGAGTCGCTTTCTCGACCTGCCTTTAATCAATTAATATTCTCTTGAGTATCTCTCCCTCGATCTCCGTTTATACCCAAATGTGGAGGTATACGTTATGATAGTGTGAAAATGAATCACGTTTTCCTTAGATATCCTGGTCCTTCCCTGTGACAATTCTTAATTTCAGGAAAAATTAAAGCTCTTTTTAGGATCAAAAATCACATCATTTGTATGTAGAATTTTCATTGGGTTGAATTTTGCCTTCTAATCTTAAAGAATATCACCCTTATTGCGATTTTCAACAAAGATCATAAACTTTATTGGAGTCTCAATCAAAACTCTATATACTTTAATCCGGATAATCCCCTGCGACAAGGCCGGAGAGAAGTTATCGGTCGCACCAACCAAGGAGGCTAGGTTGTTATCGCCAAAGAAAACAAGGCCGATCGGGAGACTTACAGGGTGTCTATTCTGCATATTCCTATCACGGCAAAATTAAATTAAAAATTGGAACCCGTTTCTTCAAAATACTGCTTTAAAAAGTCGCATTTCGAAAAAGGTTTTGCTTTATGGAGAACTTTTAACGTAGATTCAAACTAACCAATTTCAATTTGCGATTTCAATTCCAGATCAATCTAGGTTTTACTTCAAAAATGAAATCGGCAAGGCGATTATCTCCGTATCGGATTAACTCCGGGACCCAGACGCTCTAATAGATTGAAAGACTAACCTGTTCAGAGTTTTTCTTATTTCGTCATCGGCTGCTGACAACGGTTGGCACCCGGCTTGCCTATGGAAAGGGCGTTGGACGGAGCCTGAAATACCGGTCCAGTCTTGAAAGGAGACAGGGACACTTCGGACGGACACTCTTTCTGTTTCTCCGTCTTGCTTGTTTCGCCCGTCGCGTTTAAAGCACGCGAGTCAATGGGATTTCGTCTCGTTCAGGAATCGTCGCCCTGCGTCCAACGCGAGCTCGTCGAAGGAAACGAAGGTCGCGATCCGCAATGGGGACCCGGCCTCCTGCGATCCCGGGGTCGGCGGCGCCGGCCGCGCGGGGAAAAAGCCTTTGGAATTGTGCAAACGCGTCTGTTTGGTCTACAGCGTGCGGCGTCTACGGGAGCGCGGACAGCGCACGGGCGGTTCTCTTACAGTAATAATTAGGATGGGGAGATGTTTCGCTCGAGCTAGCAGCACACAGATTCGATTGAACGTTTGAGCTGCTCGAATTTTCGTACGGTCACATGCGTATTGCACGTGAAAGCATTTTTTTTTCCTACGTCATTTCATTATATTATTCTACCTCTTTAATTCTTGATTTTTGGATGAAGAGCAAGGTTGAAAAATTGATATGCATTCCTCACAACCTTGATTTCCAAGAAAACCTACCAAAAAGTCAGGGCCTATGCCTCCTTTTGAGCATTGTAGCCGCGCCGCAATATATTTCACACGTAAACGACAATTTTAAAAATGGGAAATTTAGATTTTACAAATTTAGATTAATTTTTATTATAATCAATCAATTTACCACTTGAGAACCCACCCCCCCAAAAAAAAGAAGAAAAGTCGGTGACTATGTCCTTTTGGGCCTGAAAAGGTACCCTCAATGGGTTTAACACTCGTACCTACACCCCCCGATAATTTTTCGTTGTAGCAATTGAAAATGTCAGTTTTTATTATCATTTAAATAAATTTTCTACACAAGCTGGGATTTTAAATTCTTGAAAACCACTAGTGCTTTTGCCTCCTTTATAATGAAAAAAAAAAATGTAAGCCGTAATTATGTTTAACACGTAAAGCAAATGTATTTGAAACGCTCAATATTCCCCTTTTTCATTTAACAATTTGAAATGTAGATTATTCAAATTTCGAAAATTTTCCTATATTATTCAAGCATTCTAAACTGAAAACGGAACACTGAAAATCAACAAAATTGATAATATTTGTATTATGTTCTTTTGTTGGAAATTAAATAAATTCAATCTGAATCTGAATAAAGCAGAGCCACCCAACCACATGAACGATCACAAAATGTGGAACCGATACTCTTGATTATTACGTGTCCCTGGATTGATCGATTACACCTGCCGATTTCTATTTTATTATTTTTTTAATGGAAAATATAAATTTTTGAATTACGCTCCTGATGAAGCACGAATCGATCCGATGGTATAATGATAAGAACCTATCATGGACCAATAACTCGGTAAAATGGGTGTTTTGTTCTTTTTCTAACTTACTTGAAGCATTTCACAAGTTGTTTCTTTTTGTATGAGTAATTGTAATTTTATTCCATCATTGAATAATAATTTTCGGGCCTAAAATTAAGCGAACTTTTTTCTTCGTCAGACCCTATTTCTCTCTACCGCACTATGTCATGATCGGATTACTGCCTGTTATTCTTCCTGTAATCATACAACGTCATTGTTTACATTTTAATAAATTTGTCAGGTTTTTGTTATTGTAGTTGTAAGAAGTGAATAGAATTATATTTGACAATAAATTTAAAGATATTTTGATTATTCATGTACGTAAAAAGAAAAAATTCATTTCATATATTTTTAAATAACTTATCCAAAATATAGTATGTTGTAGTATACGTAACTGAATGATTTGTTGCTAATTTTTATTTTGGTAAAAAGAATCACAAAAAAAATCATCAAATTTTGGCAAGCTGACTTATTATTACTGAGTTGGCTATATCTAAACCCCTCAAAAAATGTCTTGCAATTCAACTTTGAGTTCCTCGTATCTTTGTTAATTGTCTATAATTCATATTTTATACCATTGGGAAAGTTCATTTATTTCTCTTACCACTGATACCCATTTGTAAAGGTTGGCAATGCTTGGAATGCACAGTATTCCCGAATACAAATCAAGTCAAGAAGTGGGAAAGTGCCAAATGAATGGCTATTGTTGAAA
Organism: Paracentrotus lividus; assembly: GCA_940671915.1. NCBI lineage: Eukaryota > Metazoa > Echinodermata > Echinoidea > Camarodonta > Echinidae > Paracentrotus > Paracentrotus lividus. Next base: position 3,971,811 of record CALNVZ010000674.1, on the reverse strand, counting down.
GGCAGAGTTCTATTGAGTATCATTAAATGGGTCAGGCATTATTCCTCAATGTTTTCACTTATGTTTGGAAGAAAGAAATGCCACCTTGCCCAAGCTTTTTGCTTGGCAGTGCTTATTTTTCATGAGTAAGGTTTGATAAGCTAGGGATGCGCGCTTATCAATGTTGAGATACGGGTTCAAGACAGAGAACGATTGTTGTGACTGAAATGGACAAAAAAAAAAGGTTTGTTTTGATACTGCTTTG
>CALNVZ010000674.1:3961534-3971542 GCA_940671915.1 Paracentrotus lividus | reverse complement strand
GAAAAACACCACATTTCAGGCTCTGCTAATCAAGCGAATTATTCAAAATATTATAGTCACCACTTACTTTTATCCTTTTCTCGTTCCATCCTCTTTCTATACTTTTATAGTTTTTACCTTCTTTTTTCCTTTTTCCTCCTCCGGATTTTGCCACTTATTTTTTTTTTAAACTCACCGCTTATATGGTTTAATTTGAACGAACATTCCTCTTTTCAGGATGTATCAATGCTCAGGTATTAAATATTTTATCAAATTAACACTTATTCTTTGAGCGGCGCAGCCCTCCCTGAACGGAAATATCAAAACAAAACCCAAAATAAAATACTTTAAAAAGAAGGGGGGGGGGAAAGAAGAAAAAAAAAAATTACCCGAATTAAGTTAGACTGAGAGAGGTATATGAGATAATTTAGTTTATGATTTTCAACAGTAACCGGTTACGTAATATAGGCCGTATAATTATTTAAAAAAAAAGAAAAAAAAAAAAAATTTAGTGGTTTGGTTTCTGTCCATCCTCCTTACTTTTTTTTTTTACTTAGAATATAGTAATAAAAAAAAATAAAAAAATAATCTCATCTCACTTTCCCTATAACATGTATATTTCATTGCTTCTTTTTTTCCCTTTTTCTTTTTTTTTTTTATGACGCCCCTTTCTGTCTGTCTCTCTCTCTCTCTCTCTGTTTTTTTTTTTTTTTTTTTTTTGCTGTGATTACTTTGTTTTGCTTTCTTAAAGAACCATAGATTACAGGTCGATCGATCGACGCTGTAATCTTTATTGAAAGATGCACATGAACTAACAAGCCCACAAGTGTTTTCGTATTTATTATTTTTTAGATGTTAAAGAATATAAATTGATAAATCGCAACCATCGATAGGTTCAGGTACACCATCGCCCCTGATTATGCATGAGTGACCTAGCATTGTCCGAAAATCGGCGCAACGTACCGTGCTGACCCGGTAAGATTGCATCGAGAAAGGTCAGGGCAATGCTGGTGGAACTGAGCTGAAGATAGAGGTTAATTTATCAGACTTTTTTTCTCTCTTCTCCATTGACTTGTCAATTCAGCAGGGAAGAAAAATTATATATTGTTAATATTTTCTGGGTTTTCATTTATGCAGATGACACTGGAATATTTTTTCAATTATAATAATAAAAGTAAAGGGGGAAAAAAATCTATATAGACTTCTATATAAATTTATATATGAGAGAAATGTCAATTTGCATTGGCGGATAATAGTAAAATATGATGATTGCCTAAACCTAACGAAGAAGAAGAAGAAGAAGAAGGCAGAAATTCCGTCCTATCTCATCGCAATGGCAAGATACATCCAAACAGTCGTATTTCATGACTTCTGAATGTAACGTTGGCACTGCTTTTTTGTTAAGTGATTTGTTGAGCAAGCAAGTGTTGAAACTAAAGAAACAAACGACGGCGCAAACATTCGTACCGACCTCGATACCAAGAACATAGAGGGGAAAGCGTTAGATTTCACGCGTTCATGCAGTACGATACGGATGAAGCTGTGTGGGGTCTCGCTGCGCCATCACCCGCACGACACTTGAGAAGGTACTACCGTTTTCGGGGCAGTGCAGCTCTCCGTTTGATTGCCTTCGGCTTCGGCTTTATTATATAGACTAGCAGCAAGCCCCGTGGCAGCAATCCACGGGGCTAGCAATAGGGGGCCCAAACCTTGTATTCGATCAATTTTCTGCAATCATTAAAAAAAAAAAAAAAAAAAAAAAAATAATAAATAATAATAAAAATAAGACCCGGTGAGTCGTTTACTCCGGTTTAGTCAATTAATGTTTTTTTTCCCCGTATATGATTCTTCTCCGAATATGTACGTTTCCTTTATTTTTGTTTGATTGATTGATACTTATATTAATTTCGCGTGCAATGAAATCTTTTATCTTATCCGTCTCTCTCTTGGGCCCTCCATCCTCTCTCACTTCCTCTTTGATCCTAATTCTCTCTCGAATTATCTTCTCACTTTCCCCGATTCCTTTATCAGTTTCTTGACGAAACCCGCCCTGTTCTATCACTCTCGTCCCCTTTTTTCCTTCTTTTTCTTCTTTCTTTCTTTTATTTTTGTTCGACGTGACTATCATTTATTACCCAAAATCAACAACAAAATACACCAAACATTATTTCGATCCTCCCTTATGGCCAATTCGTTCTCGATATATTTACGTTTCCTTTATTTTGTTTTGATTGATTGGTTTACTTATTATAATTCGCGTGCAAATGAAATCTTAATCTTATCCGTCTCTCTCTCCAGTTGGGCCCTCCATCCTCCTCTCACTTCCTCCATGATCCTATTCTCTCTCGATTATCTTCTCAGTTTCCCCGATTCCTTTATCAGTTTTCCTTGACTCAAACCGCCCTGTTCTATTTCTCTCGTCCCCTTTTTTCCTTCTTTTTCTTTTCTTTCTTTTATTTTTTGTTCGACGTGACATCTTTTATTATCCAAAATCACAACAAAATACATCAAACGTTATTTCGATCCTCCTTATGGCCAATTCGTTTTATACCCCAATTAACATAGTTATACCGTTTATAATAATAAATCATGTTTTCCTTTTCCTTGTTCCTCTTGTAGTACAATCTTAATTTCAGAAATAAAATCCTTTTCAGATCAAAAATCACATCATTTGATGTAATTTTCATTTGGAGTTTGAATTTTGCCTCTAAATCGAAAGATATACTCTTATTGGTTTTCAACAAAATCATAAATACTGAGTCAATCAACACTCCTATAGACGTTAATCCGATAATCCCTGCGACAAGCGGGAGAGATTACTCGGTCGCACCAACCAAGGAGCTAGGTTGTTATCAGAGTACAAATAAAAAAAAGGCATCGGAAGACTTACAGGTTTGTCTATTCTGCATATCCTATCACGGCAAAATTAAATAAAAATTGGACCCGGTTCTTCAAAAATACTGCTTTAAAAGTGTCGCATTTCGAAAGTGTTTCCTCTGTTAGGGAGAACTTTTAACGTAGATTTCAAATACACCAATTTCGAATTGCGATTTCAATCACTGATCAATCTAGGTTTTTACTTCAAAAAAAGAATCGGCAGGCGATTATCTCCCTTATCGGATTAATCCAGTACCAGACGCTCTAATCAGATGAAAGACTAACCGTTCAGACGTTTTTCTTATTTCGTCATCGGGCGTGACAACGGGTTGGCACGGCTTGCCTATGGAAGGGCGTTGGACGGAGCCATGAAATACCGGTCCAGTCTTGAAAGGAGACAGGGACACTTCCGACGGACACTCTTTCTGTCCGTCTTGCTTGTTTTCGCCCGTCGCGTTTAAAGCACGCGAGTCAATGGGAATTTCGTCGTCCAGGAATCGTCGCCCTGCGTCCAACGCGAGCTCGTCGAAGAAAACGAAGGTCGCGATCCGCAATGGGGACCCGGCTCCTGCGATCCCGGGGTCGGCGGCGCCGGCCGCGCGCGGGGAAAAAGCCTTTGCATTTGCAAACGGCGTTTTTGCTACAGCGTGCGGGTCTAGGGGGAGCGCGGATGCAGGCACGGACGGCTCTCTTACAGTAATAATAGGTGTGATGGGGAAGATGTTTCGCTCCGAGCTAGCAGCACACAGATTCGATTCGAACGTTTGAGCTGCTCGAATTTTCGTACGGTCTACATGCGTATTGCACGTGAAAGCATTTTTTTTTCCTACGTCATATTTCATAATTATTCTACTCTTTAATTCTTGATTTTTGGATGAGAGCAAGGTTGAAAATTTGATATGCATCCCTCACAACTTGATTTCCAAGAAAACCTACCAAAGAAAGTCAGTGGCTATGCCTCTTTTGAGCATTGTAGCCGCGCCCAATATATTTCACACGTAAAACGACAATTAAAAGTGGGAAATTTAGATTTTATCAAATTTAGATTAATTTTCTATTATAATCAATCAATTTACACACTTGAGGACCCACCCCCCCCCCAAAAAAGAAGAAAAGTCGGTGACTATACATCCTTTTGGGCCTGAAAGGTACCCTCCAATGGGTTTAACACTCCACTCGTACCTACACCCCCGATAATATTTCGTTGTAGCAATTGAAAATGTCAGTTTTTATATCATTTAAATAAATTTTCTAACACAAGCTGGCATTTTAAATTCTTGAAAACCACTTAGTGCTTTTGCCTCCTTTTAATAATGAAAAAAAAAATGGTAGCCGTAATTATGTTTAACACGTAAAGCAAATGTATTTGAAACGCTCAATATTCCCCTTTTTTCATTTAACAATTTGAAATGTAGAGTTTATCAAATTTCGAAAATTTTCCTAATATTATCAAGCATTCTAAACTGAAAATCGAGAACACTGAAAATCAACAAAATTGATAATATTTGTATTATGTTGCTTTTGTTGGAAATTAATAAATTCAATCTGAATCTGAATAAAGCAGAGCCAACCCAACCACATGAACCGATCACAAAATGTGGAACCGATACTCTTGATTATTACGTGTCCCTGGATTGATCGATTACACCTAGCCGATTTCTATTTTATATTTTTTTAATGGAAAATATAAATTTTTGAATTACAGCTCCTGATGAAACGCACGAATCGATCCGGATGGGTATGATAAGAACCTATCATGGACCAATAACTCGGTAAATGGAGTGTATTGTTCTTTTTCTAACTTACTTGAAGCATTTCACAAGTTGTTTCTTTTATGTATGAGTAATTGTAATTTTATTCCAATCATTGAAATAATAATTTTCAGGGCCTAAAATTAAGCGACTTTTTTCTTCGTCAGACCCCTATTTCTCTCTACCGCACTATGTCATGATCGATTACTGCCTGTTATTCTTCACTGTAATCATTGCAACGTCATTTGTTTACATTTTAATAAATTTGTCAGGTTTTTGTTATTGTAGTGTAAGAAGTGAATAGAATTAATATTTGACAATAAATTTTTAAAGATATTTTGATTATTCATGTACGTAAAAAAAAAAATTCATTTTACATATATTTTTAAATAACTTATCCAAATATTAGTATGTGTAGTATACGTACTGAATGATTGTTGCTATATTTTTTGAAAAGAATCACAAAAAAAATCATCAAATTTTGGCAGCTGACTTATATTCTGAGTTGGCTATATCTAAACCCCTCAAAAAATGTCTTGCAATTCAACTTTGAGTCCTCGTATCTTTTTTGTTAATTGTCTATAATTCATTGCGCATTTTGTCGTTCTTATTTTAAATGGATGTGATAGTTTTCACCTTTGGTTCTTTCGGGTATATATTACCATGTTACTTGAATTTTTGAGTGTTGATGTTTTTGAAATTTCGATACAGTTCCCATTATATTAGATCAATCATTCTGAGATTTTTGTTTTCGACTTCTCAAAATAATGGGTAGTGGTCCTATGCATTAGTGTTATTAGGTGTTGTACAGTTTGAAATTGTTTCGTTCTCTGCCTTCACACTTGGCCAGTTTCCTCAAGCGTCATGCGCTGTAAGACTGAGTTGTGAATAAACAGTCATGTGATTTCCAATATAAAGTATCCCGTGTTTACTATGTGTGCATAACAGGCTCGAGACTCGGGTCACCTCCTCCGTTATATTCTTCATCTGGTACTTTACTATTGAAAAAGAAAGAAATAGTAAAAAAGACAAACAATATACATAGAGAAAATTAGCAGTTACACTGTGGTCGTGACAGTTCTCCTTGAGAAAAGAGGGAGCATCTAGGAGCTTTTTCGCAGGTGATTCCTCGGGGGGAAACTAACACAGAAAATTACGGGAATCAAAGAGATTAATAAAGAGATTGCGAGCACTTGATTCTTATTGAACAAGTTTGACATAGATAATTACATAATAACGTGAGATTACGTTTTTATTTCTCTAATATTGAAATAATTTAAAACGATTCAAACCAGTCATTCAGAGGTGGTGTTTTTCTCTGGATAATTAGGGTTTTTTTCTCGGATTGATGCATTGCGGGTTTGACATAATTGCATATTATATGTGGGCATTGATGTTTTCTCTGGTAAAGAAATAACGCTGATTGCAGTCTGAATATGGTTGGCGGAATGAATTAACTGCTTTTCAAGTTCGACAAAAGTTATAACGATTGTTGGTCTGATTTTTGTATAGTGTCGGTGATTTGCGCTGAGTTGTCGATCTTGCACTGTTGATTTTGTGTGGTGTTGGTTTTGGTTGTTTGGTAGTGTGGGTGGGTGTTCGTTTTAATTGTTAGTGTGAGGTTTTTTTTGTATACAATGTACGTGGTTTTGTTTTGTTTGATGTTTTTTTTTAATATTGTGTTATGCTTGGCTTGTTAGCATGTTTATTTTTTTAGTTTTTTTCGTGTATTCCATGTTTTGTGGTTCGGTTTTCGTTTTTTGATGGACGTGGTGTCATTGTTGTGTGTTTTATTCCTATTTTCTTTGTTGTCTTGGTGGTCTTTTGTGTGTTATTTGTTGCTTTTTTGTGTCTGATGTATTTGTGTGGGGTTGTCTTTTGGGCTTGTTTTGGGATTGTGGTGGTGCTTATTGGTTTTTTTTGGTTTTTTATTTTTGGGTTAAGTTAAGTTATTTTTTTTTGTAGCTTTTTAAAGTTTGTCTTGTGGTGCTGTGTATTTGTTTTTCGGTGGTGGGTTCTTGTGTGGGTGGTGGGCGGTGGCTGGGGTGTTGTGTGGGTGATTTCGGGGGGTTGCGGCGTTTTTTTTGTGGATTTGTTTGGGGTGTTTGGGTGCTTGTTGGGTTTGTTTATTGGTGTTTAAACTTTGTGGTGGTTTGTTTTTTTGCTTTTGTTGTTTTTTGTGGTTGTGTGTGGTGCCGTATCTTTTGTTATTTGGCTGTTTAGGTGTTTTGTGTTGCTATTCTTGTATATCTTCATTAATCTTGGGTAATACGTTTATTTTTTTTTTGTGTGAGTTGTTATTTTTTTTTTTTTTGTTTTGTGTTTTTATTCGTTTCGTTTTATTCTTATTTTTGTTTTGTTTGTGTGTGTTTTATTTTGTTGGTTTTTACTAGTGGTTCTTTTTTTGTAGGTGTTTTGGTTAATTGGATTTAATAGTATTTTTTTTTCGTGGATTTTGTGTTAATCGTTTTTATTTGTTTGTATGTTTTGTGTTGTGTGTGTTTTTTTCTGGTCTGTTGTTATGCTTCTGTTGCTTACATGGTGTCTAGTTTGTCGTAGTTGCGGTTATGTTTTAGTTTTGGCGTTTTCTTTGATATCAGAATGTGATAGTTTTAGTGTGTTGTTATTCTATTTCGTTTTGGTTTGATCTGTTCTTTTGAATTAAGTTTGACTGTTTACTGGTATTTGTTACTGTCGATGGTGGTTTATTTTTTTTGTGTTGGTTGGGTTTCGGTTATTGGTTCTATTTTTTGTGTATGTGTCTGTGTTTTTAATTGTTTTGGTTAGTTTGTTCGGTGGTTTGGTGGTTACGCTGTTTCTTTCTTCTTCTGTTCTTGTTAGTTTGTGTTGTGTTATCCTTTATAGTTAATACTGCGTATGTTTGGGGTTGCGCTTTATTGTGGTTTTTTGCTTATTGTCGTTCGTGTATTTTGCTTTTTTCGAGTTTAGTCGATAGGATTTGCTTCTGTGTATGTTGTGTGTGTTCTTGGGGGGTGATTTTTGTTGATGTTGTGTTTGTTTTTGTGTTATTTTATATTTTTATCATTATTATTATTAAATTTTAAAACAAATTTATTATTTTTATTTATTTTTTTTTTTTTATTTTTTTAATTTTATTTTAATTTTTATTTTATTAATTTTTTTTAAATTGCATTATTTTGTTTTTTTGTTTTATATAATTATTTATTTTTTAATTTTTTATTGATTATTATTATTTTTTTTATTTTTAATATTTTTTATTTTTTTTTTATTTAATATTATTATATGTTTATTAGATAAAGATTTTAATAATTATCATTTCATTTTATTTTTTTTTAATAATTTTAAATATTGTTATAATAGATATTTAGATAGATATTTTATTATTTATTATTCAATTTGTATTTTTTTTTTTTTATATAAAAATTTTTTTTATATTAGTATTTATTATATTTTTTTATTATTAATTTATCAATGTTATTATTATTGATATAAATTAATTTATAATTTAATATTTATTGTTTTTTATTTTAATTTTTTTTTTTTAAATTATTTTTTTTTTTTTATTTTTATTAAATTTAATTTTTTTGTGTGATGATTATTACGTCTTTCTTTTTAGTATTTTATTTTTTTTGTTATTTATATTTTTTTTAAATTTAATTTTTATTTCTTATATTGTTTTTTTTATCTATTTATTATAAATGTATATATTCTTTTTTTTTTATATGTTTATCTTTTAATTTTTGGATATATTATTTCTATTTTCTTTTAAAGTTTTTCTAATATTTTATCATTTTTGATTTTTTTTTATATTTTTTTTTTTTTATTATTTTATTTTTTTTTTTTATTCATTATTGTTTATTTTTGTTTTTATGATTTTTAGATTGGAATTAATTTATTGTTTTTTTATTTGTTGTTTATTATTATTTTTATATTATAATATAATTTTGTTATATTTATTATTTTTTATTTTTGTTATTATTGTTTTTTAGAGAATTTATAATTTTATTATTTTATATTTTTTTACTTTTGTGTAAACATATATATTATAATGATTCTATTTTTTTATTACCTATTTTTTGATTTATTTTATATTTTGATTTTATTTATTTTGTTTTTTAAGATTTGTTCTTTATTTGTTTTGTATTATGTTTTTCATCTTTTTTTTTTTTTATTTATTTTAATGGTTTTTATTTTTTTATTTTTTAATTTTTCACTTTATCTTTATAGTCTTGATTTTGTATTCATTTTGTGGAGATTTTTATATATGTTATTAATTTTTTTATTTATATTGATTATAGTCTATAATTAAGATATTTTTATTTTTTGTTGATTTTTTTTTTATATTTTTTTTATTTTTTTCTTATTTTTTATATTTTTACCTTTTTTATTTTTTCATATTATCTTATATTATTTTATTTTTTTATTATTTTATTTATTTTATTCATTTGTTTTATTAGATAGAATTTTTTTTTTTGATGTTTTTTTCTGCTTCTGTATACGTTGTTCAATCTATTTGTTTATTTTGATTTTTAGATATATTTATTTTTTTATTTTTTTTATTAGGATTTATTTTTATTTTTTAGTTTTTTATAATTTTTTTATTATTATTAATTTTATAATATTTTTTTTATATTTTTTTTTTAATTATATTTTCTTTATTTAGTAATTTTAGTATATTTTATATTTTTTTATCTTTTTTTTTTTTTTTATGATCTTTTCTTTTTTTTAATTTTAAATGAGCATATACATTCGGCACATACTAGCTTAATTCAATTCGTTTTCATCCTGTCGACATTTCATTCCCGTATACTGAATATTCGCCACTAATTTGAAATGCAAGCAAAATAATGAAATAATGCCTTTATCCGAATTTGAACTTTGCAACCATTACTTTGTGTGCTAAAAACGAAGTTGAGCATGAAACAAGAAATTGTTTGATAAAGTCAGTCTGTCCGCACCAAAAACACACGATTTGAATACACATTAAATGAAAACGGATGGTAATGTATGGAATTGGCCGGGGAAAACCTATATTGTATTTTTTTTAAGGGAATCAAGTGTGTTAGAAGTTGTGGAGAAACGATGAAGAAAATTATCGTGAGCTTTCCTGAAAATTTTTATATTTTGGAAGAGTTCATAATAAAAAGCTCCACAAGAATAGATTGCTCTCAAATACCCTAATAGACATCCAAATATATAACACAAAGCTACATGACTTTTTTGGGTTCCGAACATTTTGTGTTGCCCCACCACATGCATTTCTGTGTAGGTGTGAGCGACCTCAAAGCTGATTTGGGTTTAATTTCTAATCATTTTGGCGATTTTAAAACCCCCACGCACATAATAATATTTGGGTGAAATTTTTATAACCTCTCCAAAACACTTTTTAGACAGTGTTTCCACATTTCAATGTCATGAC
>CALNVZ010000674.1:3930865-3955467 GCA_940671915.1 Paracentrotus lividus | reverse complement strand
AGTTACTACCTTTATAAGAAGATAAAAAGACAACACCAGCAGTGTCCTAGCTGTACATGTATTTTATAATTATCAATATATAACTAAAGTGGATATTCATTTCCTGAGTAGGGACTGGCAAGTTACTATTTTTTTTCCGAGGGGCGAATCCCAAAGGAAAAAAAATAATAATTTGCCAATGCAGTCCCCCGCAAGATACATATATTTTCACTTAACTTTTGAAATTAATGCTTGGTAATATTGTTTCATATCTCATACTAAATCTCGGAGAATGTTTTACGTTAGACCAACTAATTTTAGATGACTGAAATCACCGCCCACCTATGGAAGGCCGAGTTGTTCATAAACGTATGTTCAATTCAATTCAATTCAATTCAAAAATGGTTTATTCATAAAAACATGTGTCTGCAGCCAAAAGCTGAATAAAACATGTGTACAAAAACAGTTGACATAACAATAGTCTCACATTATAAATAAATTACTACTAATAGGCCTATCATAATAAATATCAATAGATGGGAGTAGACAAAATAAGATAATTTTTAAACATTAGAAAACATTATTATCACAAATATAATTGGCAGTATTCAGAGAAGAGATTAAACAAGGTATAGGGCCCAGGTAGTGATAAAAAGTAAGTATCAAAGTAACAGTGTGAGCAGGAGATGGAGATATTAAGAGAAGAAAAAGGGGGAGATGGAATGAAATGAAAGTGAGGAGAGAAAGAAAAGGTATAGAGAGAAGAAAGAAAGAGGTGGAGCGAAAACGTAGAAGAAAAATGAAAGGGGAAAACACTTAACATAATACTTTAAATATAATGATAGCCAGATACGTAAACATTCATGAATAGTGTGCAAAAATCGAGTTCGAATATAAAATGTAAATGTACACTAATATACATATTGATAGAATCTTAGATAATTTGAGTGAGGTTAGGAAGGATAGAGAAAGGAAGTAAGAGATGAGGTATGGAGATATAAAGAGATCCAATGAGAGAAAATACAGAAGAGAAGGAGAGAGAGAGAGAGAGAGAGAGAGTAGAAGGGTGAAGTAAAAGGAAGAAGAGAGTAGATGTTGTACATGTGCACAATATGAGATATTTCACCGGTATTGACAATTTTATAGAGTAACATTATGTATTGAGTCAATAAGATAGTAAATAAGTGAATAAAGGTGTGCATTGGAATAAACCAAATAGAAGATGGTAAATATAAATAATGTAAAGACTGACTTAATCAATAATAACATAGATTAGGCCAATCAAATTATTCAGAGATGCCTGCTTTGATGGATAATTAATTGATCATGCGCATCTAGTTCTCAGAATTAAGTAGAATCAATGAGGGTAGGGTAAGGGGCTATTCGGAATCGTATGAGTTCTACCATTCGGCAATAGCTAATCAAATTCGTTTTCATCCTGTCGACATTTCATTCCGTATACTGAAATTCGCACTAATTTGAATGCACAAATAATGAAAATAAATGCCTTTATCCGAATTTGAACTTTGCAACCATTACTTTGTGTGCCTAAAAACGAAGTTGAGAGCATGAACAAGAAATTGTTTGACTAAAGTCAGTCTGTCGCACCAAACACACGAATTTGAATACACATTAAATGAAAACGGATGGTAAATGTATGGAATTGGCCGGGAAAACCTATATTGTATTTTTTAAAGGGAATCAAGTGTGTTCGGAAGTTGTGGGAAAGATGAAGAAAATTATCGTGAGCTTTCCTGAAATTTTTATATTTGGGAAGTGTATCATAATAAAAAGCTCCACAAGAATAGATTGCTCCTCAAATACCCTAATAGACATCCAAAATATATAACACAAAGCTACATGACTTTTTTGGGTTCCGAACATTTTGTGTTGCCCCACACATGCATTTTCTGTGTAGGTGTATGCGACTCAAAGCTGATTTGGGTTAATTTCTAATCATTTTGGCGATTTTAAAACCCCACGGCACATAATAATATTTGGGTGAAATTTTATAAACCTCTCCAAAACACTTTTTAGACAGTGTTTTCCACATTTCAATGTCATGACCAGAACACTAGTTTCACCTTAATAAAACAAATAAATAAATAAATGAAGAGAATGTAGTATTTCTCTTTATTTCTCTGTACTGCATCATTTAAAGCCATTAGAAACAAAATTTCTATTTATTCTTGACGAACAAAAACCAACAAAAAAAAAAACAACAAAAAAAAAGCATCTTGTACATGTTGCAATGTCTTACTCTATAATCATGATCGATTACTATCTGTTATTCTGTTCTGTTATCATAAAAATGTCAATCATTGATTATTTTTCAATAAAATTGTCATGTTTTTTGTCATGTTAATATTAACGTTGAATTATATATTTATTTAAAAATAATTTTTTAGAATAATTATATCATTTATATTCGTTATAAAATAGTTTATTTATGGACTTATTATTAACATTTTAAAAAATGTTTTCTTTATATATAAATCATTGATACATGTAATACAGACTGTTTACAGACAAAACTTGTTGGCCGGTAGAAATACTTCTAGCTTACAATACCATTGTCCGCAGTTTATCTTAAAGGGATTAAGTAGCTTTCAAAAACAAGAGCAATTATATCAAGATTAATAAAATTATATTGATCCAACAGTAAAAACAAACTACTGAAAGTTTCAGATCAAATGGAAGTCATTTACTACCTTAAAACAGTGTAACAAACAATGCCAAGCATACAGCCGAACACCAATACCCTCTGCTGATAGGCGCACCAGGCCGCTAGAGTAGGGGGACTTTACAACAGGAAATGGGTGTGTGGAAAAGCACATGGTTTTATAAACCATCCGGTGTCGGTTTATAAATTTTGAGTATGAAATCATTGATATCTCGAAGGTAAAGCAAGCAATTAGCTTGCAATTTTGAAGAGATACCAGACTGACCTAAGTGTTTATAATTATGTTGGCAAACTAAGCTAAATCGAATAAATGTGATTTGAATATCATACAATGTTACTGCATCCCTTTAAAACATGTTTGAAGTTTTCAGGAAATACCGGGAAATTTTCAGTTTAGTTTCGTTTTCTTTTTTTTTGTTCTGAAAATTTCCATTGTACTTCGCTTTGGACGTAATAAATAAATGAAATGAAATGAAATGAAATAGAAATGAAACACAGTTACTACCTTTATAAAGAAAATAAAAGACAACACCAGCAGTGTCCTAGCTGTACATGTATTTTATAATTATCAAATATAACTAAAGTGGATAATCATTTTCCTGAGTAGGGACTGGCAAGTTACTATTTTTTTTCCGAGGGGCGAATCCCAAAGGAAAAAAAAAATAATAATTTGCCAATGCAGTCCCCCCGAAGATACATAATTTTCACTTAACTTTTGAAATTAATGCTTGGTATATTGTTTCATATCTCATTTCTAAATTTTAGAGAATGTTTTACGTTAGACCAACTAATTTTAGATGACTGAAATCACCGCCCACCTATGGAAGGCCGAGTTGTTCATAAACGTATGTTCAATTCAATTCAATTCAATTCAAAAATGGTTTATTCATAAAAACATGTGTCGCAGCCAAAAGCTGAATAAAACATGTGTACAAAAACAGTTGACATAACAATAGTCCACATTATAACATAAATTACTACTAATAGGCCTATCATAATAAATATCAATAGATGGAGTAGACAAAATAAGATAATTTTTAAACATTAAGAAAACATTATTATCACAAATATAATTGGCAGTATTCAGAGAAGAGATTAAACAAGGTATAGGGCCAGGTAGTGATAAAAAAGTATCAAAAGTAACAGTGTGAGCAGGAGATGGAGATATTAAGAGAAGAAAAAGGGGGAGATGGAATGAGAATGAAAGTGAGGAGAGAAAGAAAAGGTATAGAGAGAAGAAAGAAAGAGGTGGAGCGAAAACGTAGAAGAAAAATGAAAGGGGAAAACACTTAACATAATACTTTAAATATAATGATAGCCAGATACGTAAACATTCATGAATAGTGTGCAAAAATTGAGTTCGAATATAAAATGTAAATGTACACTAATATACATATTGATAGAATGCTTAGATAATTTGAGTGAGGTTAGGAAGGATAGAGAAAGAGAAGTAAGAGATGAGGTATGGAGATATAAAGAGATCCAATGAGAAAAATACAGAAGAGAAGGAGAGAGAGAGAGAGAGAGAGAGAGAGAGAGAGAGGGAGATAGAAGGGTGAAGTAAAAGGAAGAAGAGAGTAGATGTTGTGATTGTCAGAGATTTTGCAAATTTTAGGGAAAGACTTTTCCTCCTAGAATCCAAAGTTTCCAGATCAATTCTTTGGCAGGCTTCTTGGTAAGCTATGTGTAGTTACGTCCTAATATTATTTTGTAGACTCTTTTTTGTACTCGCTCAAGGTCTGCAATTTGTTGTTTTGTTAGGGCTCCATTAACTTCCGGTGTACAATATTCTAGAAGAGGTCGGATGTATCCAACAAAGACGGTTTTCAAGTCTTCAACAGACATACCATACTGCTTGAGCAGTCTAAACATATATAATTTCTTGTTACATTTCTTTAGAATTTCACCTACGTGACTGTCCCATTTTAAATCTGACTGTATTATCACACCGAGTATCTTAGCGGAAGGGACAAAAGCAAGCACAGAATCACCAAATAATATAGGTCACTACGGATAGGAGGCGTTTTAATGAAGGTTACATTCATACCAAAGTATTTTGAAAGCTTACATTGCTTACATTGTCTTGACGTACAAAAGAACTATATTGACCAATCAGAATATGAGGGTGTCAAACCTGTCAGTACGTCATGACGTAATGAAATCATGACGTCTTGAGAGTACGTTTATGAACAACTCGGCCTTCCATCATACCCGCCACTGCAGACTGTGAGGACTTCGTCCATTGCCCTGTAAGACTTACGATTGATAAAAATTTAGGACTGATTTTTTTTTTCTCAGTAGCCTCATTTGAAAACAAGGTACAGTCATGGATTAGGATTTGGATATGATTAAGATTAGGGTTAGGGCTAGGGTTAGGATTAAGATCATCAAATTTGGAGCATCCTGTCCATGAGAGGCTACCGAGAAAAAAAAAATCAGTCGTAACTTTGTATAGATTGTAATTTTTTGTGTTACACCCCACAGGCGCGGATCCAGGGGGGGGGGGGTGAATGAAGAGAATGTAGTATTTCTCTATATTTCTCTGTACTGCATCATTTAAAGCCAATAGAAACAAAATTTCTATTTATTCTTGACGATCAAAACCCCCCCCCCAAAAAAAAGAGAGCATCTTGTACATGTTGCAATGTCTTGCTCTATAATCATGATCGATTACTATCTGTTATTCTGTTCTGTTTTCATGAAAATGTCAATAATTGATTATTTTTTAATAAAATTGTCATGTTTATTGTAATGTTAATATAAGCGTTGAGGTAAAAATTTATTTAAAAATAATTTTTTAAAGAATGATTATATCATTTATATTCGTTATAGAATAATTAATATATAAACTTATTATTAACTTTTTTTTTAAATAATTTTTTTCTCTATAATTTCAATGGTTGACGCATGTGTGATAACTAATAATGAAGAAAAATACTTCTTTTTGACAGCCAATTCTCTATTTACGAGTTGGCTATGATAACTAATGCAGTGTTCCAACTCACGACAATCTGACAATTTCGGTATTCTCAAGGGAATTTTCAGGACATAAAAATGAATCCAGGAAATCTGGGATATCCGAAAATCAATATGTACACAATATCTGAATGTAACAAAGATGAATACTATTAGGTGAGCGGCGAAATCCCCAAAGAGGCTTATTTCTTGTACTTTAATGCACCCGACTGGATTAAAGCAACAAGATACCTTATTTTAAAGGAAATTTTCTGAATTTTTCGAAAATGAGTATAAAAGTTGCGGCATCTTGTAGCATCACCATGGAAACTAGCTTCGAATAGGCCACGCCCATTTTCATGACAAAATTTATGAATATTAAATTACGGGTCATTCAATTGGCCAATTAAGAATTTTTGACATTTTTGGGGCTTGCCCTATGTTGAAACCACCATAGATATAACTGAAAATTGCTCAATTACAATTTTATAAAAAATTAAAGTAAATTACTAATCAATGTTGTTGCCTAGCAACAGATTTTTGCTTAGCAACCATTTTCCCACTTGCTCAAATGTTGAATTTTCCAATTCCAAATGGAATTTCTATGTATTTAAAGTTACAAAATCAAACTAATTTAGTTTTAAGGTTGAAATATGTTGATATTGATTGTAGAGGGATGACACAAAAAAAAAAAAATTATATAAGAATGAATTGCAATGCAAAATTTTGTTAAACATCACCTAACCAAACCCCTGTCATCATGGAAATATGACAAAACTACTGTAAATCTGTATGTACATGTATTCAACTGTATTTAACAATATTTGTATACACATGGATATATGGGTGCCAAATGAAGGTATATATTGAAAGAAACCAACCATAAAACCCTTTACCTTAGAAAATACTTCAAATATGACATATTTCTAAGTCGATGGTAAACAATATGTTGCCTAGCAACCACTTTTTACCTAGCAACCATGTCTGTAAATCGTATTTAGAGCTTAAAACCAGTTAGAACGGGTATATATTGTAATAAGCCAAACATGAAACCTTCTACCTTAGAAATACTTCAAACATGACATATTTTTAAGTATCCATGGTAAACATTATGTTGCCTAGCAACCACATTTGACCTAGCAACCATGTCTGTAAATCGTATTTAGAGCTTAAAACCAATTTGAACATGGGTTATGTTGTTGGGTTTTCTATGAACAAGACCCCAAAAGACACTTGGAACTGTAATACTTTAATAAAATTCATTGATATTCTCATTCTTTGAAGATGCAGAGGAAATTTCCATAACAACAACAACATTTTACCTAGCAACCTCCCCTCTAGATCATGCTTAAAGCTTTTAAGCAGTTAAATAATATTCCGTCAATGTATTTGTTTATTTGAATAGTAGGTGGTACCCTATAGTGCTGTTCATTTGATTGGAATCATGATGTTTAGTTGCTGAGGAATTAAAAGTTATTTCCATAGCAACAACGTCATTCAAACAATAAGACCTACATGTATCCCTAATTTATATCTACTTTTGTAGTGTTAGAATGTCATATAATGAATTGGTTGGAGTTGCAAAATTTTGTTGTTTAAGAATTAGAAATTTTCTGCGCAATAACACATATATATAAATTATCTACACCCTTTAAGCAGTTAAAACTTGGTTATTTTGTGGGCGTCTTTCATATTTTTGATAGTAGGCATTATATATTTCTGTGATGTTATAATCTCACTTTTCAAATTTTAATGGAATTACAACATTTTTTTATTGAAAATTGACAATAAAGCCAATACGAACCAAGGGCCTTCTATAGCATCACCTCAAGTCACTGAATTCTGTCCTGATTCCTAACCCATAATGCAATATCCTGAGCAGTTTAGTCTTATAATACAGACCCATTTGAATGATACCACACTTTTTTTCTAGTCACTAGATTCACACCGCGATAATTGTGTTACCAATTAACCAAACACATACTTTTCCCCCTCAAAACATTTTAGTTCCCCAATTCGATTTATATACTGTATTATTGATAGGTATCTCAAACGGTACATTTTAAGACTATAGCTATTTATAACACACAGTCAGTGAGAGTGTTGGTTAGTTCGCTCTTGCTTTAAAATTAATATTTTACATAGCAACTACATCTCTATATCATAAAGCTTTTAAGCAGTTTAAACTTTAAACTGGGTTATTCTGTAGGCAACTTTTATTCTCTATAGAAACAGTACGCTCAAACCCCAAAAAGGCCCTACTATTAAAGTGATATTATCACCTCGTATCATTTTGAATTGATTGGGGTTGCCAATTTTTGTTGCTGAAATATTAGAAGGAATTTCCATAGCATCAGCCATATTTTACCTACTAGCAATAAAAAACACATGTTTATACTATGCACATAAATTTCGCCAGGAAATATGGTCTTAAGTCATGTAGTGGACAATCCTGACGGAGAGTGATACATGTAGGTCTACAACTTACATTCTGCACATGGGGGTGATTATTATCAAATGTGATTAATCCTTGTTTGAAATCCAAGACTTTAATCACCATTAGAAAAAAATCTGGGGTTACATATAATGGGTTACACCAAGTATGCTATCTGATAGAAAGCTACCGATAGGGGTGACGTTAGACAACACTCTCTGGTTTAGCCGCACAGGACTGAACCTTATTTCAATCCCAAAATATTAGATATTTTCCCCTCTTCCAGACTGGTCATTTCAACATGATAATGGTCATTAGATCTCATGTAGGATGCTTATAAATAAAAGATGGTTCTTGAGGTTTATGGTTATGAATAAAAGATGGCTGGCCAAAGTGGCAAGTGACCACTGAGACCTCAGCTCCAGTAAATGTACAAATTCTGTAGTATCCGCAAAGTGTTGTCCAAGCATGACAATATGCCATCATTATAATACCCCCGTCACACTGAGCTCGTTCCTACTACGTCCTTGCAAATTTTGCCGAACGGGCACAGTCTGTGTGTAAACTGAGTGGACGTAGTACATACTTCTTACGATCTGTTTACGAACTTCATGGACTAACTCGGTCGGATTTTCAAAAAAGTGTAAAAAAAAAATCGGGCGCCCATCTCGTCCTAAAATTTAACGGGGTGGCAACGTACCTGAAACGAGATGGACGTACTACAAACGAAATTGCCGTACTTAAATCGTTCTAAAGATGTGCTAGGACGTCTTACAAACGAGCATTGTATATTCATTATCAGCTTGAAGTTACGAGGACGCATGAGGTCTGGCAAAAACGGGCTAGGTTTGTTTTATGGGAAACGGGCAGGTATTTGCGTTCAACACGTTCTAGCCACGTATAATGACGCAGTAAGAACGAGATAAACTTTCTGGAGGCCGTTTGGTCGACGTAAGAACGAATAAGAACGGATTTTGACGGATTAAAAACGACCCAGAACTGGTTAGGTCGGGACGAAACCCATTGGAAACGAGTTGGAACTGATTAAAACGGGTTGCAACTAACTGGGGACGGTTTGGATTGTTCAGACGGGCTCTGTTTCGTGGAAGCGGTCATTTTCACCCGATTTTAACTAGATACACAACGGACTGCAGACGAGGCAAAGACGTGATGGAGTATTGAGGACTGTATACAAACGTTGTTCATCTTAATCCAGAAATAAATAGGTCAAAAGGACGCGTTCTTTTCGGACCAATGGCCGTTTTTCGTATTCATTCTTAAAGTTGTGAGATTTCTGTAATTGTAAAATTAATGTGTGGCAATTAAACAGCTGATCCATTCGCTTATACTACTATCACACTGAACAATTTCTTACCATGTCATTGAAATTATTTTCGGAACGGGCTTAATCTAAGTACACACGGAGTGAACGACTTGAGACCTATTTCAATCTTCTCAGGACTTTATAGCACGGCTTGGATAGCAATACGTTTCAATTTTTAACAGAACGGCATGTCATAATTCCCGTCACACTGAGCTAGTTCTCACTGCGTTCTTGGTAGTTCTTGATGAACGGGTTCAATCTGTTTAAACACGGACTGAACGTAGTACAGACCTTTTAGAATCTAGTATAGACCGTTTACTATCAGTTTACGAACTTGGCGAACGGGCCCGAACGGAGAGAACGGAAAGGCATTCAGATTTTTTTAACATGTTCAAAAAAATCGTACTGGCCTCCAGTTCTAAAAGTAAACGTAGTGACAACTTTCCTTAAACGGGTAGGACTTACTCTGAACGAGAAGGCGTACTACGAACATGATACCTAACTTTTATCATGCTGCGGATAGGCACTTTTAGTGACGGTTGGACGTGTCACGAACGGTATAGAGTGAACGAACCGTTTACTCGGTCTGAACTGGATAACAACGTATTGCGGACGCGATAAAGACGGAATTTACGTAACGAGAACTATTTATGAACTGCCTAGTATCGTATTCAAGAAATTATTTTTCAAAGTTCCAACCCGACCAAAGCCCGTTCAGCAATTGTTTAAAGAACGGGCAAGAACGTAATAGAACGTTATAGAACAACCTCAGTGTGACGGCCCCCTAAGGTATATTTCTAGACATTACTCATCTTGTGTGAGGCTCCCAACCCAGCATCCAATCATTGCATCTGGTTCTGTTAAAATTTGAAGAAATTTAAAGTCCACGTGCTTGAGCTGGCTTGTACACGTATTTCTCTATCTTTTTAACATGACTATGAACTACTTAAACTCAATAAAGCCAATCTCAATGTGTGATATCAGATTTAGTATAATATTATGCAAAAGAAGCTAACAGAACACTGTATCAGGATATGTCTCCCAGAGGATAAGAGGGGAGGACTCCCTCCCGACAACTCCCTTGGACATACTGGTGACATCTTCCCTGCTGGACGGCTCCCCGTAGGCCATCTCCGCGGAGGACCAGTCCCCGAAGGATACCTCCCCTGGTGCATAACTCCCCAAATGACAGCTCCCTCAGAGGACAACTCCCTCCAGAGGACAAATCCTGCCAGAGGACAACTCCCCAGGAGGAAACTCCCCGGAGGACAGGTCCCCCGAAGGAAAACTCCCCTAGAGGATAAATTTAACTTTAAATGCTTAAAGGACAAAATATTTATTTTATGCTAGCCCTTTCTCTTTTCCCTTGTAATATACATGTAAATGAAGTATTCTAGTGCTTCTAATTATTGTTCTCCAGGAGGAGCCCCTCAGGGGTGACAAACAGGGATAGGAATGGTTTGAGGAGGTTTTACCCCTTTAGCTTACACAGTAATTTGTGGCATAGTTGCTAATTATTGAAAATAAATTTTCATCCTTTTGTTCCCAATTTTGCGACGATCACTGAAGAACATAACAAATCTGTAGCATTTTCTGCACATCATCCTTCATTTCTCAAATTTGCCTTCGACTACTCATCATGTTCGAGAGGACATTAACCTTGGATACCATTTACTCAGGTCATAACAATCTTGCTGTATTCCGGTCACCAATACTGTTAGTCATTACATGGGAAAATGTCCCTTTTTGGAGTTGTCCATCACGGCAGTTGTTCTCCTGGGAATTTGTCCTCCGCAAGAGTGGCCAATTGGGGGAACTATCCTCTGGAGGAGTTAGTTGTCCATCAGGGCAGATGACCTCCAGAGGATTCGTCTTCCAAGGAGACGCTCATCAGGGGAATTGTCCTCCAGAGGAGTTGTTCTCCGTGATAGTTGTTCATCAAAGGTATTGCCTCTGGAGGAGTTGTCCATAGGGGAATTGTCCTCTGGAGGCGTTGTCCATCAGGGCAATTGTCCTCCAGGGAGTTGTCTCTCAGGGGAATTGTTCTCCAGAGGAGTTGTTCTCCGTGGTAGTTGTCCATCAGAGGTATTGTCCATCAGAGGTATTGTGTTCTGGAGGAGTGTTGTCTGTCGGGGTATTGTTCTCTGGAGGTGTTGTCCATCGGGGGAATTGCCCTCCAGGTAGTTGTCAACCGGGGAAGCTTTCCTTGGGGTTGTACTTGGGGGAGTTGTCCTCTTGGGGACTTGTCCTCCAGATTAGATTTAATTGGGGTAGTTGTCCTCTGGGGAACCATTCCCCGGGAAATATGTCCTCCATGGGAGTTGTCCTAAGGGAAAGTTGTCAAATGGGATTTGTCTTATGCCTCGATCATAGTTCGTGCTTGGGGCCCTCACGACGAGAGGAATCAGTCGTTTTTGTAACTTTTCTGCTTTTTTCGCACGAGATTTACCCCAAGAGCGACTTTGATAGAGACCACCTATTGTCTCTATCCCTTTACCCCCAAATCTTTTATTCCGGGGCCTGTACGGTGAGTAGGAAAATACATTTTGACCATTACGTACGGTTCCCGTCCGGCTCCCTTACGATTTTATGTGCATAATGGAATATTTTCCAGTAGTCATGCTATAAAATAATGTAGGGGAGCCAGGAAGACCGACTGCATGCTCTCAATTTTCCCGGCGTTTTTCTGAACCCGGTAGGCCGTCGAAAACCTGTGGAGTCACCAAAAGGACCCGAGCGGGGTCCTACCGGTAGCCCGACGGGTCGCTGCCATTAACTGGGCGGGCTCCGTCCGTTTTTCAGTCAGTTCTCGAAATAAAATATCGAAGGGGCTCTTTCGATACGGGGTCTGTCTTAGGAAAGACCACTTTGGTATATTCAGATGTTTTGTCGAACAGGTTTGCTTACATAGGCCTATAAGCATGATACGCATCTAATAACGTTTCCCATTTTTTCACCTAATGCTGGATATTAAATAGGTGTTCAAATGAAAATGTGCTTTTTATCAAATTTGTCTTTCAACTATAAGTTTTATGGATAGTCTAATTTATTTATTTAGATTTAGAGCAACAAAATTTAATTTTAAAAAAATGGAAAAAATTCTAGGGGATCGAGCTCGAGTCCTCTGAATGAGAGTATGTGTTTCATACCATTGTGCTGTTATTTGCTGATACCAAAATCAAAAGTCCTAATTTAAATGAACCAAACTAGGATATATTAGACTATGTTCAAGGCCGATTTTAAGCAATTAATTTGTAAAATGTCCGGAGCTATCCTATGGAAGAAGAATTGCGTGCAGATCATACAAAATTTGTGAAATCGACTGATGCTATACGTCATCCGGGCCCCGGAACTGGGTATGTGGTCGCACATTAAGGGGAAGTTGTCCTCTGGGGGGATATATTCTAGAACCATCGGTCAGGATGGTCCACTTCAGACCATATTATCAGGCAAAATGTGTATGATTTGTATAAAATATGTTTGTTGTTGCTGGGTAGAATATATTTGTTGCTATGGAATTCCTTCTAATTCTTAAACAACAAAAATTCCAATTGAATTAATATGATACGAGGTAGAAATATTACTATAGGAGTATTTATGGTATGAGCTTACTGTTTAGAGAATAAAAATTACCTACAGAACCGCAGTTTAAACTGCTTAAACTGCTTAAAAGCTAAAATATTTATTTTAATGTTAATTCTTTATCACCAAAATGTTGGATTTCCACTCAAATTATCAAATGAGATTATAACATCCCAGAAATAGTTAGGTATACAGTATAGGCCCTACGGTAAATAATGACAAGACGCCTACTAAGTAACCAATAACTGCTTAAAGAATTTCAAGCATGATATAGATATGTGGTTGCTTGGTGAATTTCTAATCAATTTATTATATGAGGTTTTAACATGACAAAAGTATATAATTTGGGGATAGGGCTTACCCTTTAAATAATAAAAGATGCCGATAAGATAACCAAGTTTATACTGCTTTAAAGATTTAAACATGGCATAGAGGTGCAGTTCCTAGGCGAAATGAGGTTGTTGCTGTGAAAATCACTTCAAATGCCTCAATAACAAAACTTCGAGATTCCAATCAAATAAATAATAGTATACATAGGGTAACAACTACTATTTAAATAATAAAATACTCTGACAGAATATTAAGTTTAAACTGCTTAAAAGCTTTAAGCATGATCTAGAGGGGTAGTTGCTAGGTAATTTTTTTTTTTTTTTTTTCAAAGGATGACAATTTCAATTAATTTGATACAATGGATTAAAGTGTTACGGTTGTATCTTCTGGGGTCCTGTTTATGGAAAACCACAACAAAATAACGCAAGTTCAAACTGGTTTAAAGATCTAAATGTGATTTACAGACATGGTTGCTAGGTAAAATGTGGTTGCTAGCACATAATATTCACCATGGATGCATAGAAATGTGTCATATATTAGTTTTTCGAAGGTTAAGGGATTTATGGTTGGTTTCTTTCAATATATACCAGTACAAACTGGTTTAATGCTCTAAATAAGATGTATAGATAGGGTTGCTAGGTAAAAAGTGGTTGCTAGGCAACATAATGTTCACCATCGATACTTAGAAAGGTAATATTTGAAGTACTTCTAAGGTAAAGGGTTTTCATGGTTTGTTTTCTTTGAATATATACCTTCATTTTGCACCCTTTTAAAACTGTGTATACAGAGTAGAGTTAAATACAAATGTATATACAGATTTACCGTAGATTTGACACATTTTCATGATGACAAGGGTTGTTTGACAATAATTTGCGTTAATATTCATTGTTTATATGGATTTTTTCTTTTGTGTCATCCCTCTACAATCCATATTGACATATTTTTAGCATTAAAACTGAATTAGTTTGATTTTATAACTTAAAAACATAGAAATGCATTTGGAATAGGAAATTTCAACATTTGTGCACGAGGGTAATGGTTGCTATGCAAAAATCTGTTGCTAGGCAACAAAATTGATTTTGAATTTACTTCAATTTTTGTAGAATTGTAATTGAGGAATTTTCAGTTATATCTATATTGGTTTCAACATAGAGCAAGCCCAAAAAATGTCCAAAACTCTTAAACGGCCAAGAGATGACCCATATTTAATTTTCATGATTTTTGTCAGAAAAATGGGCGTGGTCTATTCAAAGCTAGTTTCCATGGTGATGCTACAAGATGCGGCAATTTTCATACTCATTTTCGAAAAATTCAGAAAATTTCCTTTGAAATAAGGTATCTTGTTGCTTTAATCCAGTCGGGTGCATTAAAGTCTCAAAATTTGGCCTCTTGCCGCTCACCTATATCATGCGTCATGATATTTACAGCTGCATTATTTGTCTAATTTTAAAGCTCAAAACCTTTCGTCTCGTGCTTGCTGTCGCTCGCATGAATTATTTTATCTCTATCGGGAAACGAACATGTGCAGACAAAACAGGTCTTTAAATTCCTTCTGGCCAGTAGAAATACTTCTAGCTTACAATACCATTGTCCGCAGTTTATCTTAAAACATATTTGAAGTTTTCAGGAAATACCGGGAAATTTTGAGTTCAGTTTCGTTTTTTTTTTTTTTGTTCTGAAAATTTCCATTGAACTTTCGCTTTGGACGTAATAAATAAATAAATGAAATGAAATGAAATAGAAATGAAACGCAGTTACTACCTTTATAAAGAAAATAAAAGACAACACCAGCAGTGTCCTAGCTGTACATGTATTTTATAATTATCAAATATAAGTAAAGTGGATATTCATTTTCCTGAGTAGGGACTGGCAAGTTACTATTTTTTTTTCCAGGGGCGAATCCCAAAGGAAAAAAAAAATAATAATTTGCCAATGCAGTCCCCCCGAAGATACATAATTTTCACTTAACTTTTGAAATTAATGCTTGGTATATTGTTTCATATCTCATACCTAAATCTCGGAGAATGTTTTACGTTAGACCGACTTATTTTTGATGACTGAAATCACCGCCCACCTATGGAAGACCGAGTTGTTCATAAACGTATGCTTACATTGTCTTGACGTACAAAAGAACTTTATTGACCAATCAGAATAATTATGAGGGTGTCAAATTTGTCAGTACGTCATGAATGAATTAAATCATGACGTCTTGAGAATACGTTTATGAACAACTCGGCCTTCCATACCCGCCACTACAGACTGTGAGGACTTCGTCCAGTGCCCTGTAAGACTTACGATTGATAACAAGTTACGATTGATTTTTTTTCTCAGTAGCCTCATTTGAAAACAAGGTACAGACATGGATTAGGATTTGGATATGATTAAGATTAGGGTTGGGAATAAGATCATCAAATTTGGAGCATCCTGTCCATGAGAGGCTACCGAGAAAAAAAAAATCCGTCGTAAATTTTTATTGGGGGGGGGGGCAGCCCCTAGCAAAAAAAAAAAAAAAAAATGGGGGGGGCGGGGAACGGACGAAATGGACGACCGGGCCGATTGACCCCCAGACCTTATCAAGAGTAAGATCCAAGTTAGATCTATAGTTTTTAATTCGAAAGATAAATTGGACTTCCTCGAACGACGCCGCCATGTTTGTTTACAAAATCCACTCTCACAAATTTTGTCGAATGGACTGCTAAAATTGTAGCTGCCTTGAGGGCATATGTGCAGTTCTGCCCATGATCGATTAATGTAAAATATTCGGAGCTGTGGCAGAGATTTTGTTTCCCCCAGTGAAATTATATTTTATCACATGATCGCCAATCGACCAATAATTTATTTAGAATTCTCATGAACATTTTAGAAGGGATAGGATTAAAGATAAATCACATTGAGAGGCGAATCCAGTCATAAGTGCAATCTACCTATTATATCGGTTGTATCATTACTTTATTAAGAGAAGAGTGATTTTTCATATTATAATCGATTATATAGAATTGGATAGTCAATTCAAATGTTTGTTCACAAAAATATAATTATGTCGTGGTATTTAGATGTAAATTTGTGTAAATTGGGCTTATGAAATTGATTTATAATTAATTTTAAAAACCTATATAACATATTTATACTTTTTGTATTTTCCAAAAAAGTTAGTTTTTAAAGTATTTTAACTATAAAAGATTATTTATATATTATGTATAATTTCATACTCGCTTCCAACTCCTGTGACCTAGCAGCCCTCCCGATACAGGGCTGCGACTTTTGACCACTTTTGGAAAGGGCCCTATACGGTTAGCTCCCGTATTCGGTCTCAGCAGGTAATGATGAAAGAAATTGTTCACATAACATACATGTCTCAGTACGTATGCAATAATATTGATAGTGAGCTTTCGCTGGACTACGGGGAGCTTATCTGGAACGTTAGCATAAAAGAGGACACTATTTTCAAAATGCCTGCAAATCCTCGTTTTCTGTCTTCTTCAATAACTTTGAATAAAAGTTTCCAATGGTAACCGCA
Organism: Paracentrotus lividus; assembly: GCA_940671915.1. Lineage (NCBI taxonomy): Eukaryota > Metazoa > Echinodermata > Echinoidea > Camarodonta > Echinidae > Paracentrotus > Paracentrotus lividus. Next base: position 3,938,663 of record CALNVZ010000674.1, on the reverse strand, counting down.
CATGTTCCCTTTGGCTTGTGAGATATTGTAACGTCTATTGTTGCAATACGAATTCAATCAAAAGGCTACTTTACTGGGGATACCTAGTTCTTTCTTTTTTTTCATACCAAGGTTTTATTGTGTCAAATGCGTCTATGCGTATAACAGCTGACCTAAAACATTGCTGATATGAAAAGAAATAACCTACCGCCCTGCCATTATGATTAGTCAACTCAAAGTATGCTTCTTTTATGTTTTAGCAAAGGGGGAAATGCCTGTATACATTCCTATCAAAGCGCTCGCTTATTGGCTTATAACTGACTCTCGGCTGAGAACCTATACGTTCTACGTTTTGGGAGAACGTACATTTCCCCCAAAATAGCGTTGTAGATTTTGACAACGGGGAGCTATCTCTTGTAGCTAGGGGAAACCCTCGTTTGTGCACACGAAAACTTGTAATTTAAACGCTTGCCAGCCGTTTCTAGCAAATACCAGTTTTACACACTCCTTTTCCTGTACTAACAGTATGCAGGAGTTTGGGATTTGAGCTATTTTGAAAATAAAGCCTTTCATAATGCTAACGTTCTAGATTATCTCCTCCGTAGTCCAGCGAAAGCACCCTGATATCCCATTATGCGGCGGTCACAACTCGCCGTACCTTCGACGTGCAACTCCCTACGACGGATGTCGTAGAAAAATCGTGCAGCGGAGGTACCTCGCAGGTGCAATGCATGTACGACGTATAGGAGGTTTTTACAATACCCTTACTACAGAAACTCAGGAATCGCAGAAGTTGACCCATTGCACATGCAACGCAGGCTACGTCGATGGCACGTGCCCCGTAGGCTACGAGTTGTGACCGCCGCATTACAGAAATGAAAGGGATACAACCGAATTATTACTTTGCAAGATTGTATAAAAACGAATAGACCGTAATTGAGAATTTATAGTGTGACATTCCTATCGTCATCTCCCCAAACTAATTAGTGATCATTTTATATATAGGCCTACAATCATTTTCCTGCCCCGAATACTAAACTTTATTGTTCTCTCTACACTGTAAAAAAAATGAGTAAAATCTTACCCAATACTGAGCAAAAAGGTAACTCGCGTGAAATTGAGTAAAAAATATTACTCATGCAGTAGAGCCAAATGTTACTCAGAAAAGAGTAACTTTTAGTCATCTATGTATCATTCCTAGCTTCGAAAGGAGTAAACAATTAATTTACTCATTTTCTTGCGAGTTACCTTTTTACTAGCTCTGTTAAGCGTAAACAAAATTTACTCCGTTGGGAGTAAAGCATTAGTTTACTCATTTTCTTGCGAGTTACCTTTTTACTCTGTTAAGAGTAAACAAAATTTATCTGGCGGTCACCACACATGTATACTCGTTCGGGATTCTTATATACACCCCCTATCACTGTTTAAGACAGGCTTTTGGAGGGGAAGCCAACAAAATCACCACCGGTTCAAAGGTTTTTGGATCATACTATGGGACCCTATTTCAGATTTTCATTAAATGAAATTGAAAAATACCCGTAATTCAAAATAAATCGGGGGAAAAAATGCTAAAGGCCCCTGATTATTTTAAATAAATTTTCCCCCTACGTGGCCCCTAAAATATACCCCTTTTCCCGAGAAATTAGGAACGAGCAATGTCGATCTGTCGATGCTCAGTGGCTGCCAGGCCCACGATTAATTGGGCAAAATAAATTTCCGTTTCACCTTTCAGGACTTTGTATCGGGTAATAAAATTTGGAGCATTTAGTTTAACTTAAAGGATTTTAACTTTTTAAGGGTACAGTCTGTTTTGGCAGACATCATGCATATTCAAATGAGCAAGCTAATGACGTCACAGCCCCACTACTCCTACTACTTTCCTTTCTGCCACAACTACATAAAAAAAGGGATAACTCCTTGCGGAATGTTCAAGGTCACAGATGCTTTTACTTTTTTCAATATGAGGGATAAATTTTCTTATCAGCCATTCCATTGTGACCCGCGTGACCTTTACACAAAATTTCAACTTGTTAAAGGCTAATTACTTCAAAATTTCATGATGCAGACCTGCTTTTCTTACTTATTTCAATCAAGGTAATGACATTACACATTGGCACAAAGAAATTTTGGATGCAAAGTCATTTTTGTTGGAGATATTTAAATTTGTTTCCTGTGACTAGCGTGACGCGACAATATTAAAGGTTTCTGACCTTACTGTACTTGACTGGAATTTGAACATGAAATTTTTTAGAGATAATTTTGAAACATTAAGCAATGACCAGATAAAATTTCATTGTCCTTAGCTCAGTCATTTTAAGTCTATCATCATTAAATGTGTGACTCGCGTGACAAGTGTCATTTTGGACAAAAAGTTGAACCATTATCATGATTACTATAGGAGAATGGGCCACAATTCACATACAACTTAAAACAAAAGAATTATTTCATTCAAGATAGATTTAGAGGTTTTGGAACATGCAATGCAAAACGGTGATGTTTCCCTTTGACTTGTGTATTGTAGCAACAACATTTATAGAAAAGCAAAATATGAAAATCTATGATTATAACTTTTGATAACTCAAAAAGTATTTAAGATAAAAGTATGAAACTAAAGATAAACTACTTTTTAGATTACCATGGTGGGAGTCTTAGAAAAAAAAACTCATTCAAAGCAATGAGAATAATGAGAGATTCAAATATTTATGGGAAATAGTAATGATCTTTAAATAGGAAGAATATTTAAGTCATGTGAGTAAGGGTATCATTATTCGATGGGAATACCATATAAAAATCATAATAAATTTGCTAACATTTAAACAGGCATTTTATATACATTTCTTTCATTGAAATTAAAATCGAAATTTATTAGACGGCATCAGTAAACGTACATCATATTTTGTCAACATTTCAACTAATGAAAATGTATACTTTATCAATTTTATAAAAAATACCCCCAAAACAATGAAGCATTTGAATCTCTTAACTACCCCACAAAAAGTCAATGACTATATATGCATTCAACTTTTGGGGTTTCCACTTGGAAATTATCAGCATCTGCAGTTTATGCATGCGCAATACTAATTTAAAAGGGGGGGGGGGGGTATGGGCAACTTGTTACACTTCTATTTTGCTCATTTCTGAAGAAATGAAAATAATTAATCCTCCAAAACCATATATCAGTAGAGATGTTATATAGCCAGGAATCTTATGGACGAAACAAACAACAAAAAAAAACAAAAAAAAAATCACCAAAAATGTCTAATTAGCACAATTTATGCAAATTGGCCCTTTTTGTAAAACATAATATCTCAAGAATGGAATGTCTGTTGATGATCAAACTTTGCATGCTTATTGGTGAAATGTGTCTCTGGAATATGAATGGATTATAATTTCAAATAAAGTTTTTCTTGTAATAATGTCATGAATATTATAATTAGCTTTAAAAAAATAACAATAAACTACAAAAGAAAAAATACATTATTATTATTATTATTTTGTGTGGAAAATTCCAATCCATTCATTCCCCAGACATAATGTTTAGAGAACATCGGTGCAAAAATGGAATTATTTGTGTGTAAGGTACTCAGTAGATCTTGTTCTGGGCAAAAAATGGATAATTTGCATAAATTATGCTAATTTTGCGGAATTTTAGGGGTAGGGTCAGGTCATCCTATCGTTCGGCCCCGAAGAATTTCACTGAAAGTGAAATTGATTTTGCCGAGGCCTTATGTGCAATGATTGACAATATTTGACACTGCCCGGCAGAAACTGCACACCGGTCCGAATATCGAGATTTCAATGCCTTTGGTTTCGGCGAACACAATGCCGGTTTGCCGTACGCGAGTTGGTTTACCAATTTCGCTTGCAGTTGAGAAAAGAGACTCAAATAAACATGGTATCAAAATAAAGATAGAAATAAGTATACATCGTCTATCTCATCAATAGACAAGTGCGATTCTTCATCCATATTTTCACAATATGAGCGTAAAAAAGTATGAAAACCATATGTAAATCAAAGGGTATCATAGACTTCACACGTAAGAATTCCTGCTATAGAGGATAGAGACCATGTACAGGTGACCCTCTACCCAATGACGTCACAGACCTCCTGTCGGTTAACTGTAAACTCCTTCGTTATTCTATTTCAACTAATTCAGTCATAGAATTAGCTGTCAAAATTTGCTACGTATGAACATATTAATAAAATTACATCAGTTGAATTAAAATTTAATCCTTAATGTTTATATTGAGGTGGTTTATTTAGATATCTATATATATCAATTATTTAACTACGTATACAAATAAAAAAAAGAAAAAACATGAATAATTTTTACTGTTTATGATATTTTTTATTTGATTGATACCACGTTACGACAAAAAACAATACAATTTTGTAAAAATGTAAACATTTGACGTTGTTATGATCAAGGATCCGAATAATAGACCGTAATCGATCATGATAAAGAGGAAGGCGATTACAGTATAAAGATAAACTATATGGGAAATTGGTAATTTAGAATGTATTTTCCTCTCTAACTCACTGGAAACTTTTTACAAATAGTTTGCTTTTATCGGATTGATTCGTGCATTTCATTAGGAGCAGTGATTTAAGAACATTATTTCATAGAAGGGATATGATTATCGTTACTTTTCTAACTTGTTTCCCTGCAGCAAAATGTCAGCGTGGTTTCTATATTTTAATCGATCATCAAAAATTTAGATAGTCAATTCAAACATTAATTTTGTCCATAAAAATATCATGTCCTCGAATTTAGATATACATGTAATTTTAGATTAAATCAGCTACAAAATACAATTATTGATTGAAAATAATTGTATAATGAAAAGCGAATATTTTTTGTTGTATTTTTAGAATTAAATCAGTCTTTAAAATATTGTAACTATGAAAGATTTTTTGAATGTTTATTTTTAAGATACATATTTTACTTCAACAGAATTGATCTCAGCAAAAAAAGAAAAAAAAAAATCGTAAAAAATGAGAAAAAAAAAATTTCTTCATCAAAACTCTCACTGTTTTCGATTTCAGTCTGATTTCAAAATAGCACAAGCGTTAAGACAATTTAATACTCTTTATTTTGACATCAAAGTTAGTGTGTTTAGAAAATGAATTCTGCTATTTTTATTCAAAATAGAATATTTTGTAAAATGGGCACTCATTTTGGAATCCCCCGGCTGTAGGGACGTTATGCAGCAGAGATGCACTGCCAGATGTTTAGTTTGGTAAATGTGGGGTTCTTTGTCATGTTTTCCAATAATCAGCTGCTGGTACCTCGTTCATCTACTCAAAATCATGTCAGCTGCCTGACTATTCATGCCATAGAGCACGACATACGTACTGTTATCAGTTCCTCGGCGCATGCGCAAGACTGATTAAATGTCGCGTCGTTCAATGCCCTTGGTTTCGGCGAACTCAATGCCGGTTTGCCGTACGTGAGTTGGTAACTTACCAATTTCGCTTTTAGTTGAGAAAAGAGACTCAAATAAACATGGTATCAAAATAGAGATAGGAATAAGTATACACTGTCTACCTCATCAATAGACAAGTGCGATTCTTCATCCATATTTTCACAATATCAGCGCAAAAAGTATGAAAACCATATGTAAATCAAAGGGTATCATAGACTTCACACGTAAGAATTCCTGCTCTGGGGAGTTCATGTGCAGGTGACCCCTGACCCAATGACGTCACAGATCTCCTATCGGTACCTGTAAACTCTTTTACTCACCGGCTGCTGATAGTTGCACGTACTGTGGTTTGCAGACTACCTGCATGCATGCAATCTAACGATTTCAAAGTGCTTTCTGATTTGAATTTAGCCAACTCTTCAAAGGAATTAGCTGCCAAAATGTATTTAGATTTTTACCGATACTTAGTAGTATTTTAACCATGGAGGAAACGGTAACAGCCATCTAAATATCCATTTCATATTTATTTTTAAAATAAGTTATTTCACTATAAATATAAATTAACTTATTCGAGTACGTGCAAAAATAATACAATTATTAAAATGTTATATATTTTCTATAGAAATTCTTAAAATTCTACATCAATAAGTCAAATAACAAGACAAATTTATTGAAATGTAAGCAAACTACGATGTTATGATCGAAGAACAGAATAATAGGACATAATCGATTATAGAGCAAGACAATCACCTGATACAGTCTAACGATAATCTAAAATTTTCCCCCTCCGATAGTGCATTTCATTTGCATAAACCATGGATATCTCTCTTATATATCCATGCATAAACAATTGAACAATGAAATTAAACATAATGCAATGCATAACATATAACCACAGTATAATTTTGAACAAAGTATGAAAATATTTTTAAAAATATGTATCAAGTTCTGGAAATCTTATTTAATTCTTATCTAAACGATAAGACTTCTTTCGAAGTTTACCCATTTTTTTATCGAATGTATGTTTTTTTTCTTCATCTTTATCGAATGTATGTTTTTTTTTCTTCATTATACTAATTTGCCTCTCATTTGAAAAACGTTTTCTTAAGGGGGTATCTCACTGAGTTGCGAACGTTTGCGAACGAGGCGAATTTAGAGATTTTCGTATACATAGAATGCCTAATCCACCTCGATTCAGTTGGTAGGCTTTTTGATGTGAGGCATTTCTTTTGTTATGTTTTCCGGACAATGAGTATTTTGGAATGTAGCGAACTTCTGAAATGAATGGAGTCGAAATACAGGAATTCTTTTTGTCCTGCATTGGGGCATGAAGTGATTGATCTTGGTTTCAACCACATTCCTTTCGATAGGCCTGAATAATTCTTTTGAAAATAATTCGCCAAAAGTTTTGGGCATGTTCAAAATTTCCAGGCGAATTTATTTATGACCGATTGCAAGTGCATGATTCTGTGTGTAAAAATGGTTGAATATACATATAAATAGGTTTACTGATATTACTAAATATATATGGAAAGGGTCAACATAAATTTGAATCGGATAGAATTACTCGATGAAAAAATATAATTTCTCAAAATATGTTTGAAAATAATAATAATAATCCAGCGTATATGAGTGTCTTTGATCATGTTGATTGGTATTGTCATTAACAATAACGCAAATAAAACATTCAGATTTCACTTCGGGCGTGCTGGGCGTTGGGGGTAATTGAGCTGGTATAGTCATTTTTTTTTTCAATTATCATTGTTATTATCATTTCCAATATTATTGTTATGATTTGTTTTTCATTTCTGCACCCATGACTGCATAACTGACCATCAATATCTCACTTTTGGCTATAATAATGTGCAGTCACACACACAACACGCACCCACGTACCTACACGAACCAAAAACGAAACGAAAATTGACTTGTTTCATTAATATGTGTTCACAGTTCAGTTAAATTACCCCCTACGAGGGGGCTGTGGAGCCGGGGGCTGGGGGGGGGGGGCTTCAGCCCCCACTTCAGTTCTCAGCACACGTGTACAAAATTGCAAAAATGACCATGCATTTGTCATTTCTAGTCTCTTCAGCCCCCCCCCCCCTTCTTCGGCTCAGCTCCTCTACTTTCATAAACGCTCCACGGCCCCTGCTTTGTGATTGCATAATAAAAGCAGTACAAAAGAAAAACATGCCAATACCATACAATATAACCCACCTGTACTTGCCTAACAAGGCAGTAGGCCTACAAAGAAAACATGCCATGATTATTCAGTGCAACCCCTTTGCGCTTGCCTAACAAGGCAGTACAAAAGAAAAACATGCCATGTTGATACAGTTAGATAACCCTATTGAGCTTGCCTAACTAAGCAGCACAAAAGAAAATATGCCAA
>CALNVZ010000674.1:3915997-3930840 GCA_940671915.1 Paracentrotus lividus | reverse complement strand
TACTACACGAACCAAAAACGAAACGAAAATTGACTTGTTTCATTAATATGTTTCACAGTTCAGTTAAATTACCCCCTACGAGGGGGCTGTGGAGCCGGGGGCTGGGGGGGGGGCTTCAGCCCCCACTTCAGTTCTCAGCACACGTGTACAAAATTGCAAAAATGACCATGCATTTGTCATTTCTAGTCTCTTCAGCCCCCCCCCCCCTTCTTCGGCTCAGCTCCTCTACTTTCATAAACGCTCCACGGCCCCTGCTTTGTGATTGCATAATAAAAGCAGTACAAAAAAAACATGCCAATACCATACAATATACCCACCTGTACTTGCCTAACAAGGCAGTAGGCCTACAAAAGAAAACATGCCATGATTATTCAGTGCAACCCCTTTGCGCTTGCCTAACAAGGCAGTACAAAAGAAAAACATGCCATGTTGATACAGTTAGATAACCCTATTGAGCTTGCCTAACTAAGCAGCACAAAAGAAAATATGCAATTCTTATACAACGAGATAACCCCTTTGAGCTTGGCTTACAAAGCATCGCTAAAGAAAACATGCCATTCTGATACAACGAGATAACCCCTTTATGCTTGTCTAACAAAGCAGCACAAAAGAACGTTGGTAGATCGTCTCTATATATAACACTCTGTAAATTCGCCTGGGTTCGCAACCAGTGAGATACCCGCTTTATAGATTGTTTAATTGTCTCAACGTAGGTATGGTCTTCTTTATACGAGCAGAGTATTGTTGTCGTCCAATTAAATAAAAAATTTAAAGCATCGTTTCTTTTTTTTTTCTATGAAACCAAACAAAACATGACTGTACAACAGAAAGATTTATTCTAAAGCTTGTTAAATATTATTGTATAACCAGTCTGTAAATTGTCGCCAGATAAGATTTACCACATTACATTGATAGAAAAATGTACAGTCTTTTTCTTCCCTTCCACAAAAAACAAAAAACAAAAGAAAAAAACAACAACAACAAAAAAAATACATAGATTATACTATGTAGGGAATCTGAAGGTTAAAAAAAAAATTAAAAAAAAAAAAATTAATCATTTACTGATCTAAGACAATGAGAATAATGTGAAGGTTTAAGATTTATAGAAAATTGTATATCATTAAATAGGAACAATATTTCATTCATTTGAGTTCGGATATTATCATTCGATCGTATATTGGGAATTTAGGAAACTTTGCCTCAAAAGTTTAATATATTGATTTATGTTAAGTTAATATTTTATTTGATTTATTTGTGACATATTACGAAACAAACCAAACATATTAAATAGTTTGGGGCTCCAAAATGAAGGCAAATAATTTTGTAATTATCACGACTATTTTCATTTTATTCCTTATAATATTGTATGCATCTTTTTTTTAACGCAAGCGCAAGGACTGATTGAATGTCATCATAATGGCTGCTGCAACTTTCTCATATAGGACCTTGCATTGTATGACATTTTTAAAACGTAAATAGTCGAACTGACGCTCTCTCAATGCATTTTCTCTAATTAAGATAATTCGTAAAGGAACTAGTTGCCAAAATTAGTTATTTTTATGAACTCTCAGTACATGACCAATGTTGACAAAAAATACTCTGTTTTTATCTCAATATCATTATAATATAAATTGTTTTATTAAGTACATTCAAGAATGACAAGATTATAATTTTTTTTGTTTTTTATTTTTATTTATTTTTTTTTTTTTTGTAACAGAATACTAAGTATCTTAGTATTTGACATGAACGAGACAAAAAGAAAGTCAGATATGCTCAATATAAGCAAATGACGTTAAAAGAACATGAAACAGAATATATATAGACAATTTACCTTATAATAATGATGATGATGATAATAATAATAATAATGATAATAATAATAATAATAAATAATAATAATGATAATAATAATGATAATAATAATATTAATGATAATAATAATGATACATGCGAATTGTAAAGCGCCATTATCCATTTTGTTTAATGCTCAAGACGCTTTGCCACATGAAAAGAATATAAAATAACAAAGAATAGTACATATTACAAAGATTCATGCATCTCTGTCTTAAAAAATACGCTAGATTAAACAAAATAGTCTTAAGGTGTGTCTCAAATGTTTCTAGAGAGAATGAACTCTTCAGCTTCTGTACTAGCAGGGTGTTCCATATGCCTACCTACCTACCTACCAGGTCGGCTCAACTGCCGAGACCTAGTATGAACCCTCCAGCCATCCCTGTCGTGCATGCAGTTCTTCAGCTCGTCTGTTCCAACTACTCCAGCATCCGATTCATGATGTCTCGGTAGGTCTTGCGTTTTCTACCACGCCCCCGACGTCCATGCGTGGGCTCCCAAAGGATGATACTGCTGGCGGCCAACTCTGGGTGTCGAAAGCAATGACCGGCAAGCTGCATTCGTCTTGTTGCTATCTCGTCACCTTTTTTTGGTAGTTTATAGCGTCTTGTCTTGTTTGGTATGTGTTGTCTCCAGTTGATGTTGAGCACCGTTCTGAGCATTCTTGTGTAACACCCATTCAGAGATTTCTCCAGCACTTGGTATGGGGTGACTGTCCATGCCTCACAGCCGTAGAGCAGTATACTATTTCCACGGTGGCAATGAAGAAGCCTATATACCTCGGGACAAGTGAGAATTCCAGATGGCACTCATATGCCTGATCCATCATAAGCAAACGCTTGTACCCCATGTTTATCTGGATTATACCCCCGTCACACTGAGCTCGTTCCTACTACGTCCTTGCAAATTTTGCCGAACGGGCATAGTCTGTGTGTAAACTGAGTGGACGTAGTAAATACTTCTTACGATCTGTTTACGAACTTCATGGACTAGCTCGGTCGGATTTCCAAAAAAGTGTTAAAAAAAATCGGGCGCCCATCTCGTCCTAAAATTTAACGGGGTGGCAACGTACCTGAAACGAGATGGACGTACTACAAACGAAATTGCCGTACTTAAATCGTTCTAAAGATGTGCTAGGACGTCATACAAACGAGCATTGTATATTAATTATTCAAGTTCTAAAATTAAACGTAGTGACAACGTTCCTTAAACGGGTAGGACTTACTCTGAACGAGAAGGACGTACTACGATCATACGTTTCAATTTTAAAACAGAACGGCATGTCATAATTCCCGTCACACTGAGCTAGTTCTCACTGCGTTCTAGGTAGTTCTTGGTGAACGGGCTCAATCTGTTTACACACGGACTGAACGTAGTGCAGACCTTTTAGAATCTAGTACAGACCGTTTACAATCTGTTTACGAACTTGGCGAACGGGCCCGAACGGAGAGAACGGAAAGGCATTCCGATTTTTTTGAACATGTTAAAAAAAATCGTACTGGCTTCAAGTTCTAAAATTAAACGTAGTGAAAACGTTCCTTAAACGGGTAGGACTTACTCTGAACGAGAAGGACGTACTACAAACGTGGTACCTAACTTTTATCATGCTGCGCATAGGCACTTTTAGTGACCGTTTGGACGTGCTACGAACGGTATAGAGTGAACGAGCAGTTTACTCGTTCTGAACTGGATAACAACGTATTGCGGACGCGATAAAGACGGAATTGACGTAACGAGAACTATTTATGAACGCCTAGCATCGTATTCAAGAAATTATTTTTTCAAAGTTATAAGTTCCAACCCGACCAAAGCCCGTTCAGCATTTTTTTTAAAAACGGGCAAAAACGGGCAAGAACGTTATAGAACGACCTCAGTGTGACGGCCCCCTAGGAGAGGACAGTTCTGATAATCTAAAACAAACTTTTATTGATTCTGTAATTGTTATTCTTAGCCGATCCACTTGCACGTGAGTTGGCTGTCAAAATTAAGATGTAAAAATCGTTAGCCAATTTACTCCGTGCTCAAACTGTTACAATTATATAAATTTGTAATGTATATTAAAATAAGTTGACTATGTATATACACACATCTAATTTCACAAGATCATTTATTGTAATATTTTGACAATAGTCCTTTTTTTAATATATAAAAATATAGATAAATATATTTAAATATATTTAAATTAAAACTTATGCAAAAAATCTTTGTTGATAAGGTCTTTAATATGTATATAAAAAAAAAAAATAATAATAAAAAATGGTTGTTTTTTTTTTTTTTTTTTTTTTTTTTTTTGGATTGTGATGTAATCGATAGCAAGATTAAGATTTTTGTTGTTGTTTGTTTAAGGCTACAATTAGATTTTTTTTTTGTAGGAAGAAAAGCATTTACCAAACTTGATTAGATCACCATCCATGTCAATGTTCTATTATACTTATACCCACTACATATTATGCGTTGTGACCGGACTCTCAATATATCCAGTCGTTCAAAATTATTAGAAATTAAAAAGTGAATTTTAAGACGACATATGGTACCCAATTTTAAATATATTTATAATGCATTTTTATTTAAATAAGTTATATAAAATTATTTAGGTTGTTATTTAACCATGCATATAATCAATAAATTAAAGAAAAAATGATCATGTTAATAATATTTTTTAAATTTACATTGATATAACAAGCAAAATTGACATGTAAACAATCGAGCTTACCATGACCACGAAGCAGCAAAACATTTATGTTAATCGATCATAATAATATGAAGTGCGCCTAGAAAAAAAAAAATAGACCCAACTTTGAGTGCCTCATATTAAATCTATATAACTTTAGTGACCTTTATATTTATTTCATAATAAAGAGTAATTCAGGTTCTTTCAATGTTATCAAACTTATATTTGTGTGTGATGATTACTGAGCACTAGGCTTTAAAAACAAGAGTAGCCAATGAGTGTTCCGAGTTTGGGCAAGAGCCGCCCTTGCCTTTTAATTGGTCATCAAGACAATCCTTTGTCCTTATGAATGGAATTGAAGATGCTAGTACTAATGTTTGTATGTTACATTTTGGCCAAATTGAGTTATTGTATTTTTCAACATGTTAGTATGTGTACTTTAACTTTTAAGTATTTAAAAATCAATATTTTAATTACAAAGGGTCAAATTGGCACCCCACTGTTTTCACACAAAGCAACTTTTTAGTACTAGATGTTCCTATGTGCAGTTAACTAGAAGTACAATATGTGACATGACCAGCCAATCAATACACGCGTAGCAAGTCAGATAATCTGTTCAATGCACACAGACATGCATACGCAGTGTGTAGTGCCTAGAGACACAAAAAGATGCTTTTTTTAACAACATGGAGGGTGCAGAAGATATTTGGAGCCAAATAATTCTTTTGAAAATTTGCCAAAAGTGACCAGCGCAGCAGTGATGAAATATGTGTCATCTTTTTTTTTTTTTTTTTTTTTACTTAATGTAGATCTTTTAAATCTGAAAAATCATCACCAAAATCATGGCTTATATGACTATAAGGCACACGTGACCAAAATGCATCATGATCAAGATGGTGATGATGAACTGCCAGTCCACTGATGATATTTTTTCTGTTAATACCCATGTGAAGTTGATAAAACTACCATTTTACCATAAATATCTAAATATAATGTTGTTTCATTATGATGTTCACTTTCAGTACTAGAAGTTCCTATGTGCACTGTATAGAGCTGAAAGTTCCTATGTGCAGTTAATTGATTATTGATTACAGAAAATCAATAAGTATTATATTCCTGGATTATGCATCAAACTTCCTATACATGACACAATGTCAATCTGAAAGTTTGACATCTACATGTTATGAAACATGATTGTGGACATATTCAAAATTTTAACCTTCTGTTTCTCAAAACTGATTTGATGTAACATAGGAACATCTAGTACTAGCATCTTCAATTAGAAAGGCTGGCCTCACTCAAAGAATGAATGATCAGAAAGACAGTGTTGCTTCTGAAAAAAACTTGGTACTTTGTTGTTTTTGTGTTTTTGACCAAAGCACATGTTTTTGGAATCACTGGATAGAATGGGAGTCATCTTTTGTCACGATGAAAACATAATTAGTGACACAATATACAATTTCAATATGAGGTTCTCAAAGTTGGGTTTACTTTTATTTGGGATGCACGTATATAGAGCAAGACGTTACGTGTAAATAAATACTAATAACATTTGTTCTTGAGCTTTAAAGGAGAATTGACCCTATACATAGTTGTCTTACTGTGGATGCAGAAAATCAAATAAGCACATCAGTGAAGATTTGGTAAAAATCAGTTAAATGATAAAAAAAAGTTATGAGTATGTGAATGTTGAGATCTCTGATGACATAGGAAATCTCCCATCAACGCGGTCACCATTTGCGATGTCATACAGGGAGAACTCCCATATTGTGTGCACAAAACTATTCAAAATGTCTCTTACGTTCATTCTATGATAGAACAGATTTGTGTGCATTATTTATAATGTGTTTCATATATTTACATGTCATCCATAAACAAATTCTTATATTCTACCTTTAGAATTGAGAAAAAACAGGATTTTAATAAAATGTGTACAATAGATATGGGAAAGATCTCCCTGTATTACATGGTCGCGTTACAATTGGAGGATCACCATATCGTTAGCGATCTCAAAATATAGAAATTCATATCTTCTTATTCATTGTCTGATGTTTCTGAAACTTTACCAATATGTCTTTGAGTTTGTCTCCATTCACTGAAGCCAAATTTCCCTGAGGGGATAATATATAGCGCCATACTTCTACACTCTATAACACATGTACTATCATCATCATAATATAGATAGTGACTGCCATGAGGGGCAATATTGTTTCTAAAGCTCGAGGGGGCCTTTAGAAACAACTCATGCCCCGAAAATTAAGGCAGTCACTATATATTTTATATACCGAAGAAAAACTCACCATTTTTTGGCCTAACACCAGCGTACATGTCACCTCTGCAGAACATTTTCCAGCTCCGAATTTGGCAGTTCGTTCACGCTATGAAGATTAGTATTAGGCCTAGTTTCATGTAGGTATTCTTCAAATACATTCACGGCAAATTTCACGGAATTTTTAGTGTTCTTACTATCTGCTGCATGAATTAAATCACGCAATTGATCTTCATCCATAAGTTCGAATCGCGGAACGCTGTCCTGTGCTATGAATCACGGATCGTATCAACAGTTGACTGCTCGTTGAAAAATGACTATTGAATGATGACTATTGAACGCTCAGCTCCCTGGCCAGGCCTAGCTAAAACTATGACCAGACTTTTGACCAATCAGAGGACATGATTATTCAACATCTTAAAGTGAGTATTTTACTAGTGATATACAACTTAACATTTTACGCGTTGTGACCGGATTCTCTTAAAACTCCAGTCGTTCAAAATTAATATAAACAAGGAAGTAAGTTATAGCCGAACATAAGTGTCTAATTTTTTATATATTTATAATGCATTTTTATTTAAATAAGTTATATAAAATTTTTATTCAAATAGTTATTCAATCATGCGTATAATCAATAAATCTATAAAAAAAAAAAATCATTTTAGATACTATTTTTAAATCTATACATTGATATGACAAGCAAAAATGGGACAAATTTATTGACATGTAAACAGTTGAGCTTACCATGACCACAAAACAGCGTAACATTTATGTTAATCGATCATAGTAATATAAAGTGCGTCCTAGAAAAAAAAAAAAAATAAATAAATAAATGGAAGTGTCTTCTCTCCTCAGTGACCATGCTGCTATACAGTGTACACTTAACATATCAAAACCTCCCCCTATCAAAACTACCATATTCTATCATCGCAAACTAAAGAAGATTAACCATGACAATCTTCATGCTGATATCTTAGCATCTGATCTTATCAAACATCCAGAGGAAGAACTTGACAACTTGCTTGACCAATATGATAGGACACTGTCTTCTATCTTAGAGAAACATGCTCCGATAAAGAAGTGTATCAATACTACTCGACCTTCTAATGGATGGTACTCGAAGGAGATTGCAGAGGCTAAGAAACTTCGCAGGAAGCTCGAACGTAGGTGGCGTAATACGAAACTTGAAATCGACAGACAAATGTTTACTCATCAGAGAGATGTTGTGTGGAATATGATTAAACAATCTAAAGCTTCATTTTACGAGAACAAGATCTCAAGCTTGTGAAGACGACCCGAGAGAGTTATACAAAGTCATTAATGGTATTCTCCTTCATCAAAGCAAACCCAAATACCCTACCCATGACTCTGATTTAGATTTAGCATCTAAATTTAGCGACTACTTCGATACTAATATCAAAAAGATACGGAATGATCTTGATGCCTCTACAGCAGCAGCACCGACACTTGACATTATACCTTCTTCTTCTGATGACGTACCTGCATTACCCTCCTTCGACCCTGCAACTGAAGATGAAGTATTAAGAATCATAACTCGTTCACCGTCTTCTACTTCTTTTGATGATCCCTTGCCAACCTGGATCCTGAAAAAACATGTTAAATGTCTACTGCCATGTATCACTAGAATCATAAATGAATCTCTCCGACTGGGTGTGTTTCCTGATACCTTCAAAAGTGCCATTGTTCGCCCATTGTTGAAAAAGCCAAATTTGGATATTGAGAACTTGAAGAACTACTGCCCTATATTTAATCTGAAGTTTCTTTCCAAAGTTTTGGAAAGGGTCGTCTCTTCACGCCTCCATGAACATCTTGATGATCATGGCTTTTATGAGCCCCACCAGTCAACATACAAAAAATATCATGGGACGGAGACGGCTTTGGTCAACGTTCATAACGATATCATGCTAGCGCTATAGATAATAAACAAGCTGTATTTATGATTCTTCTCGATCTGTCGTCAGCGTTTGACACCATTGACCAAGACATCTTACAAATACGCCTTTCAGATGTTAACATTAGAGACCGTGCACTGGTCTGGTTCAGATCTTATATGAGTGATCGTTCGCAGTCAGTGAAGATTGGCGAATGTGTGTCTCCAGGGATTCGCCTCTCATATGGTGTTCCTCAAGGTTCAGTTTTAGGCCCGTCTCTTTTCAGCATTTATTCTAAACCAATTGCTGATATTGCACGAGCTCATGATGTACATGTCCATCTTTATGCTGATGATACTCAACTTTTCATTCCATTCAATCCGTCAGATCAGGATGATGTAAATAACAAGCGTCAGAAATTAGAAAAGTGTGTTGCTGATATCAAAGCTTGGATGAACAGGAACAAGCTTAAGCTCAATGATGCAGCTAAGAGTGAATTTTTAATTCTTTCATCTAAACACCAGAAGGTTGACTTATCGTTTGATACTATTCGTGTTGGTAACTCAAATGTTATATCCTCACAATCTGCACGTAATCTTGGAGTGTTATTCGATAGTCACATGACAATGAATGAATTTGTACAAAAGACATGTCAGGCCATGTATTTTCAATTACGAAACATTTGCAAAATTCGCAAGATTTTGTCAAATAAAAAAACTCTTGCCATCATTATTCATTCTTTTGTAATTTCACGCCTTGACTACTGCAATTCTCTGTTATATAATATGCCATCATTTCAATTAGCTAAACTACAACGTGCACAAAACTCTGCTGCTCGGGTTTTGTCAAGAACCCGCAAAAGGGATCATATTTCCCCTGTCTTGAAAGGGCTATTGGCTACCAGTAAAGGAACGTATTGAATACAAAATTCTGCTTATTACTTGGAAGGCAATGCATGGCTGTGCGCCTGCATATAATATTCAATCTTCTTACAGAATATGTTCCTAGTCGTAATCTACGCTCCTCAGGAAAAAACTTGCTTGTTACAAAAAGAAATGTATCAATGTACGGAGATCGGTCATTTTCCTCAGCTGCTCCAGCTTAATGGAATGCATTACCAACACAGATTCGTTCTTTGGAAACATTAGAAACGTTCAAATCTAATCTCAAAACATTTCTTTTTGTAAAGGCATACTAACTTGAATATTAATGTTGTATTATATTGTAAATTGTATTTCTTTATATAATTATCAAAATATATATTGTTTTTTACTGTCTGTTTTTTTGGCATTGACAATCCTTTCCTCTTTGACTTTGACATGGCAGATTTGGAGTGTGCGCCTCACAGGCTGTCCCTCTTTTCTGTTTTTATTAAGAGAATGTGTTTGTAACTACATGTATGATGTATTTCGTTCAACACTTTCATCTTGTTTTACAATGCGCCTCCGAATAGTTTAACTAGACAGATGGCGCTATACAAATGCGTTATTATTATTATTATTATTAAATATACCCAACTTTGAGTGCCTCATATTAAATCTATATAGCTTTAGTGACCTTTATATTTCTTTCATAATAAAGAGTAATTCAGGTTCTTTTCAATGATATCAAACTTATATTTGTGCTGTGAATGATTACTGAGCACTAGGGCTTTAAAAAACAAGAATAGCCAATGAGTGTTCCGAGTTTGGGCAAGAGCCGCCCTTGCCTTTTAATAAAAATTGGTCATCAAGACAATCCTTTGTCCCTTATGAATGGAATTAGAAAGGCTGGCCCCACTCAAAGAATGAATGATCAGAAAGACAGTGTGTTGCTTCTGAAAAAACTTGGTACTTTGTGTTTTTGTGTTTTTGACCAAAGTTTTTAAGAACTCAAGTGCTCAGTCATCCATGATAGCACATGTTTTTGGAATCACTGGATAGGATAGGAGTCATCCTTTGTCACGATGAAAAAATAATTAGTGACACAATATGCAATTTCGAGGTTCTCAAAGTTGGGTTTACTTTTATTTGGGATGCACGTTCTGTAGAGCAAGACATTACGTGTAAATAAATACTAATAACATTTGTTTTTGAGCTATAATGATTATATAGCGCCATACTAATTGTTGGAGAATTTCTACACTCATTGTACTATCATAATTATTAGTAGTAATTCTATTATTGCAATGATTATTCTCATTGTTTTATACATAGAGCGTTTTTCCAGTTCAACTGATCAAAACTGCTCGACGCAGTGTATATCACATTCACACTAAGCGAGTTCTTACGACTTTGTTGTAAATATTGCAAAACTGCCTCGCTTTATGTAAACATGACCAATACACTGATAAAAAAAAAGGTAACTCGCAAGAAAATGAGTAACAATGCTTTACTCCCAACGGAGTAAACTAATGCTTTACTCCCAACGGAGTAAATTTTGTTTACTCTTAACAGAGTCAAAAGGTAACTCGCAAGAAAATGAGATAAACTAATGGTTAATGGTTTACTCCTTTCGAAGCAGGATTAGAATGATACATAGATGACTAAAAGTTACTATTTCTGAGTAACATTTAGTCAACCGATGAGTAATATTTTTACTCAGTAACATTTAGCTTCAACCGCATGAGTAATATTTTTTACTCAATTCACGCGAGTTACCTTTTTGCTCAATATTGGGTAAGATTTTACTCACTTTTTTTTAGAGTGTAAGGAGTAGAGACTCTTATGGCTGTTTCGATCCAACTAGACAAGCTAAGACGGCAAGCCATTCAGAATTTTGAATGTGTAATTACCCCCCCCCAAATTGAATTCCAAATGGCCGCCATGAAAATCATTGAATATGCCTCACTTATAAACGACATAATGGCATTGAAAATTGATAACACAATGGTATTTTGACATTCTGAATTAAAAAAAAGCGCCGTTCCCTATCGATCGACTTATACTCAGTCGGCCGCCATCTTGAATTCCTAGATGGCCCATGAAAATCATTGAATATTCCTACTTTTAGTTCTAAATGACATATGGAACTGAAATTTGGTACACTATGGTATTGACATTCTGAACTAAATGCTTGACGATTTTTTTATACCCGTATATGCCAAATTGATATAGTAGGAAAAACTTATATGATTGTTTTCGAAACATAAAGGAAGGACTCGGACGTACGTCAAGAACGGGAAGATAGTCGGGAAGCACAAGCTGGGCCATTGGTCCTTCAAATTAACACAAAAAAAGCAAGCGATGTCGTGAATAAGCTCTCAATTTCGTTTATAGGGCGATTCATACGTGTCGTACGGGACATTTAGAGAACATTTGTCAGCTTTTCGACATAAAAAACAAAATATTTCCAGTAAGATGGTCATACTACCGTAAAAAACTAAGACTTGATGGCTTGAATACAAATCCTGAAACTAGAGATTGAAAATTAGTAATGTGTCGTACGGGACGCAGAAAAGTGACTTTTTTGGAAGCCTTAGTTGTGTTCAAAAAGTTGAGGTTGCACAGGAAATTTAAATCAAAACTGAACTAAACTTGATCTTCAGTTACCAAAGACCAGACATATTAAAACATTTTGCAAAGTAAGCATTAACGAATAAAGAAAGCAAAATTTATAGTGTTCAGAACATTGTGGCGTACGGACATGCAAATGTGTCGTACGGGGACACCTCTGAATGAGGACTATACTTTTAATTTTTGTCTTGATTATTCTTAAATTAATTAATTTGTCTTGATGATAATGCAATCTATGAAACTAAAGGCAGTATCATGTTAGAAAGCACTATCTTGAATAAATTCTGTCAATATATCATGAATAATATAGTGTTCGTACAGGACACCTCTGACTATGAGGACTTACTTCTTAATTTTTGTCTGATTACTTCTTAAATAATTAATTTGTCTGATAATAATGACAATCCTATGAAACTAAAGGGCAGTTATCATGTAGAAAGCACTATTCTGAATAATTCTGTCAATTATCATGAAAAATAGTGTGTCGTACAGGGACACTATTGACGTGTCATACGGCCAGCCTGTATAACATTGGACTTTATGTCAATCAAAACTGAAGCATTACCCCTAAATTTCTCTTTTGTATCCGTAACAGGCATGCAGAGAATCAGTGGCGTATCTGAGGGGAGGGGCGGGTGCCCCCGGGGTCACTTTAAGGGCGCAAAAACATGAAAAGGAATAAAAGAAGGGGAACTGAAGAGGAGGGGATGCTTACCCAAACTTAAAAATTAGGAATGGCAAGTGACAAGTAATGTATAAATACCAATAACATTATAGTTATTGGTATCATCATTACTTCCCAGCAAACACAGAACGTTTTCAGAACGTTTTCAAAACGTTTTTTTCTAGGTCCTGTACGTCTTCGTCCTAAATGAACGATTTAAAACGTTTATAAAACGTTAAAGTTTGGACTTTCATTTATGTCAAAGTTTAGGCTTTTTGAGAACGTTTAAAAACGTTTTTTGGACGTTACAAAATTGAACGTTTTGTATAGGGCGTTTACAAAACGTTTGATATAGGACCTTTACAAAACGTTTGTAGACGTTTAATACATAACGTTTACAGACCGTTTTATATACGTCCAGTTCAATAAACCGATCAACTTAGAACTTTTAAAAACAAATACCTGAAGTGATCACTATGTTTTCTACGTGCAACTAAATAAAAACAAATAAAAACACAGATCACTAAAATACTATAGGCGATTTCTATATTGAAAGCGAGATTTGTTTGTTTCATTACATATATGTATATATATATTTCATTAAAAAAAATAAATACATAACAATAAAATATTTTTAATGATTTTACATACTCAATTTTATTACCAGTAATTTCAAATCATTTCATATACGACGATCTTTACACATCAACGAACGAGGATGCGCGCCGAGGATTGATCGATGACGTCATCCCAGCAAACACAGAACGTTTTCAGAAAATTACAAAATGTAACCTTTTAATCAAAACCTTATAATGAGATTTATTTTATTAAACGTTTTATGAACGTTTTTTATACGTCCAAATGGGACCTTATGCAAATGAGAAGGTGATTAGCATAATACGTTAGACATATCGAAATAAACGTGTTTATTGAAATTACTTCCATTTAACAGTTATAAATTCATTCTTTGGTGTTTCATTTTATTGTAATATTGTTCTGAAACACACATAAATTTAAAAGAATCTAATTCAGTATTGGAATATACAAAACATAACAAATAAATTAATAACTAACCATGTTAAATCCTAATGATATCCAGTAAAGTCTACTTTAAAGCATGATTTGGATTGGAGACACCTCACTCTAAAGTGCCATTCCACAAATGGTGGCCAAGGGTTTGAGGTGCATGAAACATATTTGTATTTACTATATTGTTTTCACAAGTTTTTAAGAGGTTTTCAAAGGTTTTTTTAAAGGTTTTCTAGACGTTCTCAAAACTTTTTGTATTACATTTCAAGGTTTTAAAAACGTTTTAAAAACGTTTTAAGAACGTTCCAGACGTTTCTTAAAGGTTATCTGCATGTTCTAACAACATCCACAATATATTTAGAACGTTTTCAAAAGGTTTTTTTTTACGTCTAGAGCTTCCGAAAGGTTTTTAAAGGTTTTTTTATTGGTTCTTTTAACGTTTAAAAAACGTTTTTTAAACGTCCAATAAAACGTTTTTAAAACGTCTAAAACCTACCACATTTTGACGTCCATAAAACGTTTTTTACAAAACGTCCAAAAAACCAATTCGGAACGTTTTAAAAACGTTTATAAAACGTCCGTTTGTTAGTTGGGTTGTCACTTGTTTTCTGCAATTTATGCAAATTAGCCCTTTTTGCCCAAAACAATATCTACTGAATACCTTAAACACAAATAGGGTAGATGTAGGGAATACCGGCCACTTAAGCTCATTTGCTTAATTAGCACATGAAAACAATAAAATTATAAAAGAAAAAGATTCTCATTGCTTAGCTACATCATCCAACTTTATTTTCCAAAAAAATTGAGGTAATCAAATATTTGTTGAGGCAGTTATATGCAAATAATGACGTCATCGTAAATTGTCCGGCATTGTTAAGTGATGGTTTACATTCAAATCAGTGCTTCCAGACAGATCTTTATACAAAAAAAAAGGTAAATACATACTGTCCGTATTTCCACACTGTTAGCGGAA
>CALNVZ010000674.1:3893355-3910219 GCA_940671915.1 Paracentrotus lividus | reverse complement strand
ACAAGCTTAGCTCAAATGATGCAGCTCTAAGAGTTGAATTTTATTCTCATCTAACACCAAGAGGTTGACTTATGTGATCTATTCGTTGTGGTAACTAAGTTATATCCTCACCAATTGCACGTACTGGAGTGTTTTTC
This sequence comes from Paracentrotus lividus, assembly GCA_940671915.1. NCBI lineage: Eukaryota > Metazoa > Echinodermata > Echinoidea > Camarodonta > Echinidae > Paracentrotus > Paracentrotus lividus. The sequence continues at coordinate 3,910,082 of CALNVZ010000674.1, read as the reverse complement.
GATAGTCAGCATGACAATGAATGAATTACAAGAAGCAATGTTCGAGGCCATGTATTCAATACGAATATGCAAAATTCGCATTTGTAAATAAAAAAACTCTTGCATCATTTTCATTCTTGGTATTTCACGCCTATGACAACTGCAATTCCTTGTTATATAATGCCATCATTTCAATTAGGTAACACAACGTGCAACAAACTCTGCTGCTCGGTTTTGTCAAGAGACCCGCAAAAGGGATCATATTTCCCCTCTGTGAAAGAGGCATTCGCTCCAAATAAGAGGACGTATTTGAAATACAAAATTCTGCTTTTACTGAAGGCAATGCATGCTGGCGCTGCATATAATATCATCTTCTTACAGAATGTTCCTATCGTATCTAACGCTACCTCAGGAAAAACTGCTTGTACAAAAAGAAATGATTCATGACGAGATGGTCATTTTCCCTCAGCTCTCCAGCTTAATGAATGCATTACCAACACAGATTCGGTTCTTTGGAAAACATTAGAAACGTCAAATTAATCTTCAAACATTCTTTTTGTAAAGAGCAACTTAATACTTGAATCTTAATGTTGTTTAATATGTTAATTGTATTTCTTTAAATATAATATCAAAATATTTTGTTTTTACTGTCTGTTTTTGGCATGACAATCCTTCCTCTTGACTTTGACAGGCAGGATTTGGAGTGTGCGCCACAAGGCTGTCCTCTTTCTGTTTTTATTAAGAGAATGGTGTTGTAAACTACATGTATGATGTATTTCGTTCAACACTTTCTCTTGTTTTACAATGCGCCTCCGAAATAGTTTACTAGACAGATGGCGCTATAAATGCGTTATTATTATATATTATTATTAAATATACCCAACTTTGAGTGGCCTCTATTAAATACTTATATAGCTTTAGTGACCTTATATTTCTTTCCATAATAAAGAGTAATCAGGTTCTTCAATGATATCAAACTTATATTGTGCTGTGAATGATATGAGCTACTAGGCTTTAAAAACAAGAAGCCAATGGTGTTTCGCGAGTATTGGCAAGAGCCGCCTTGCTTTTGTAATAAAATGGTCATCAAGTACATCCTTGTCCCTTATGAATGGAATTAGGAAAGGACTGGCCACCACCAAAGAATTTGAAATGATGCAGAAAGACAGTGTGTTGCTTCTGAAAAACTTGTATTGTGTTGTTTTGTGTTTTTGAACCAAAGTTTTTAAGAACTCAAGTGCCAGTCATCCATATAGCAACATGTTTTGGAACAATGGATATGGAAGGAGCATCTATTGTCACCGATGAAGAAATAATAGTCCAATGCCAATTTCGAGGTTCCTCAAAGTGGGTTTACTTTATTGGATGCACGTTCTGTAGAAGCAAGACATTACGGTAAATAAATATAATACATTTGTTTTGGCTATAAGTATATAAGCGCCACTATTGTTGGAGAATTCTAACACATTGTACATCTATGTATAGTAGTACATTCATATTATTGCAATGTTATCTCATGTTTATCATGAGGCGTTTTCAGTTCAACTGATCAAAGAGCTCGACGCAGGTTGATCACATACACTAAGCGAGTTTCTTACGACTTTGTTGTAAATATTGCAAAACTGCCTCGCTTATGTAAACATGGACAATACACTGTAAAAAAAAGGTAATCTCGCAGAAAATGAGTAAACTAATGCTTTCTCCCACGGAGTAAATAATGCTTTACCCCACGGAGTAAATTTTGATTTACTCTTAACATCAAATCAGGTACTGCAAGAAATGAGTAAACTAATGTTAAGTTACCCTTTCGAAGCAGATAAAATGAACATAGATGAACAAAAGTTCACTATTTCTGAGTAACATTTAGTCCAAACCGCATGAGTAATTATTTCTTACTAGTAACATTTACGCTTCAACACGCATGGAGAATATTTTTACTCAATTTCACGCCGAGACCTTTTTGCTCAATATGGGTAAGATACTCATTTTTTTAGAGGTAAGATAGGACCTCTATGGTCTGTTACGGATCCAACTACAACAAGCTAAGACGGCAAGCATCAAATTGAAATTGAATTACCCCCCCCAAATGATTCCAAAAATGGCCGCCATGAAAACATTGATAATGCCTCACTTAAAACGACATAATGCATGAAATATGATACACAATGGATTTGTGACATCTGAAATTAAAAAAAAAGCCCGTTCCCTATCGATCCGACTATTATCTCAGTCGGGCGCATCTGATCCTAGTGGCCCTGAAATCATTGAATATTCCAATCTTTAGTTCTAAATGAATATGGACTGAATTTGGTACACTATGGTATTTGAATTCAAACAAAAGCTACTATTTTTTATACCCGTTTGCCAAATTGATATAGAGGAAAACATTAATTATCTGTTTTCGAACATAAAGGAAGGACTTCGGACGTACGTCAAGAACGGGAAGATAGTCGTGGAAGCACAAGCTGCCATTGTCCTTCACAATTAAACATACACAAAAGCGATGTCGTGGAATAAGCTCTTCAATTTGTTTATAGGGCGATTCCTACGTGTCGTACGGGACTTTAAGAGAACGATTTAGTCACTATTCGCATAAATAAAACAAAATAATGTCCAGAACTGATGGTCATTCTCAAGTACTTACCAGAATGGATAAAAAACTAAGACTTGATTTGCTTTGAAATACAACTCCTGTAACTAAGAATTGAAATAGTAATGTGTCGAACGGCCAGAAAGTGACTTTTGGAGCCTTAGTTTGTGTTCAAAAGTTTGTGAGTTGCACAGGAATAATAAATCAAAAACTGAACAAAACTTGATCTCAGTTACCAAAGACCAGACATATAAAACATTTTTCAAATAAAGCATTAGACGAATAAAGAAGCAAATTATAGTGGTTCAAGAACATTGTGGCGTACGGGACATGCAAAATGTGCGTACGGACACCTCTTGAATGAGGACATACTTTCTAATTATTTGTCTTGATTACTCTTAAATTAATTAATTTGTCTGATGATAATGACATCTATGAAACTAAGGGCGTTATTCATGTTAGAAGCGACTATTCTTGAAAAATCTCTTGTCAATATACATGAATAATATAGGGTGTCGACAGGACACTTGAAGAGGACTGATCGTTCTTATTTTTGCTTGATTACTTCTTAAATAATAATTTGTTCTGATAATAATGACAATCCCTATGAAATAAAGGGCAGTTATCATGTAGAAAGCACATTTGAATAATTCTGTCAATATATCATGAATAATATAGTGTGTCGTACAGGACACTATTGACGTGTCATACGGGCCAGCTGTAAACATTGGACTTTATGTCAATCAAAAACGAAGCATTACCCCTAAATTTCTCTTTGTCGTAACAGGCATGCGAGAATCAGTGGCGTATCTGAGGGGGAGGGCGGGTGCCCCCCGGGCACTAAGGGCGCAAAACATTGAAAAGGAAAAAAGGAAGGGAACTGAAGAGGAGGGATGCTACCCAAAACTTAAAATTAGGAAGGCAAGTTGACAAGTAATGATAACCAAAAACATTATAGTTATTGGTATCATCATTTACTCCCAGCAACACAGAACGTTTCGAAACGTTTGCAAAACGTTTTTTCTAGGTCCTGTACGTCTCTCTCTAATGAACGATAAAGTTTATAAAACGTGTAAAGTTTGGACTTTCATTTATGTCAAAAGTTAGGCTTTTTGAGAACGTTTAAAAACGTTTTTTGACGTTACAAAATTGAACGTTTGTATTAGGGCGTTTACAAAACGTTTGAATATAGAGACTTTACAAAACGTTTGTAGCGTTAATACATACGTTTACAGCCTTTATATACGTCCAGTTCATAAACGATCAACTTAGACTTTAAAACAGATACCTGAAGTGATCACTTTACGTTTTCTACCGGACAACAAAAAACAAATAAAACACGTCATCAGAAATACCTATAGGCGATTTCTATATTGAAAGCGAGATTGTGTTGTTTCATTACATATATGTATATAAATTTCGATTAAAAAAATAATAATAACATAAAATAGTTTAATGAATTTTACATACTCAATTATACAGTAATTTCAAATCATTTCATAACGACGATCTTTACACATCAACGACGAGGATGCGCGCCGATGGATATCGATGACGTTCATCTCCAGCAAAACAGAACGTTTCAGAAAATTACAAAAATGTAACCTTTTAGATCAAAACTTATATGATTATTTATAAACGTTTTATGACGTTTTATATACGTCCAAATGGACCTTATGCAAATGAGAGGTGATTACTAAATTCGTTAAATATCGAAATATAACGTCGTTTATTGAATTACTTCCATTTAACAGTTATATTCATTTCTTTGGTTTCATTTTAATTGTACTTGTTTGAAACACACATATTTAAAGAATCTATTCAGTATTGGAATATACAAACATAACAATAAATTATAACTAACCATGTTAATGCCTATGATATCCAGGTAAGTCTACTTAAAGCATGATTGATGGGAACGCTCATCTAGTCGCATTCCACAAATGGTGGCCAAGGAGGTGCATAAACTATTGTATTAACTATACGTGTTTTCACAGTTTTAAAGGTTTTCAAAAGTTTTTTTAAGGTTTTCTAGAGATTCTCAAACTTTTGTAATTACATTTCAAGGTTTTTAAAACGTTTTAAAAACGTTTTAAGAACGTTCCAGACGTTTTCTAAAGGTTATCTGCATGTTCTATACAACATCCACAATATATTTAGAACGTTCTTCAAAAGGTTTTTTTAGTCTAAGCTTCGAGAGTTTTTAAGGTTTTTTTATTGGTCTTTTACGTTTAAAAACGTTTTTTAAACGTCCAATAAAACGTTTTTTAAACGTCTAAACCTACCAGCATTTTGACGTCCATAAAAAACGTTTTTTACAAAAGTCCAAAAAACCAATTCGGAACGTTTAAAAACGTTTATAATAAAACGGTCCGTTTGTTAGTTCGGTTTGTCACTTGTTTCTTGCAATTTATCAAATTAGCCCTTTGTTGCCCAAAACAATATCTACTGAATACCCTAACACAAATAGGGTAGATGTGGGAATACCGGCCACTTCAGACTCATTTTGCTTAATTAGCACATTGAAAACAATAAAATATAAAAAGAAAAGATCTCATTGCTTAGCTACATCATCCAACTTATTTTCCCAAAATGAGGTAACAATATTTGTTGAGGCAGTTATATGCCAATATGACGTCATCGTAAATTGTCCGGCATTCCATCGTGTAGGAAATACGGACAGTAATGTATTACCCTTTTTTGATTAAAGATCGTCTGGGAAGCACGATTTTGAATGTAAACCATCAACTTAAATGTTTGTATATGTTTTTATAACATTATTCATTTTAGAAGATATATGCATTTTACTACAAAATCTCAAAAACACTCTCAGAAAACTTTATATCTCATGTAGATCCATGGACATAACCACATAATGATAAAAGAAATAGAATTTCAAAATTGTCAATCAATTTAATAAATAGATATAATACATTATACATGGCAGACTTACTAATTTGAATCTACATGCTTAGAACTCAACCCGAAGTAAAACAAACAACGTCCATGTGGTGTTCCGGTATTCCCTACACAAAAAAAATGATGACTAGCACTTTTTCACCTGCCACCCGCATACACAGGCTTGGTACAAAGTGCCATACACTCCATACACGTTTGCCCACCCTTCCACACATGTCCCATAATACATGAATAGAGGTCATCCCCAATTCTATTTTTATACCATTCACCATCTCTAAAATGTCAATTTTACATCAGGCCATTTTTCAGGCTGCAAATTTCCTACCTTGACAAATTGTGGTAGTTTTCTCAGAGATTTCTCCTTGTTGTTGTCGAATACAGCATTCAACCTTCCCAGACAGACCACCTGACCAATGGATCCGGTATTTCAACTCAGTTGATCTTATGTTGGCAGCTAGGGCTGGACATGTGGTGACCGTCCGATATTCCTCTGTCGGGTATCCCTCATCTACCCTAACTCCAATTTTTGCACAGAGTCTCAAAACATTTGTCGGGGAATGCATGGATTTGAATTTTCAAAAAATTCTTATTTTTTTTTAATGAATTTTTCTTTTGTATTACCACAAAAACTAAAACTCATTCAAATTCTAATCCATGCATTTCCCAGAGACTATTTTACCAATAAGTATGCAAAGTGTAACGAGTAACAAGACATTTGATCTTGAGATGTTTTGTTTTTTGCAAAAAAGGGCCATTTGCATAAATATATGCTAATTAGGCATTTTTGGTGACTTTTTTGTAGTCCATACATAGGATTCCTTGATATATACCTCTTACAATATGGTTTTGGTGGATTATTTCTTTTCATTTCTTCAGAAAAAAAAAATCTTTCATTTCTTCAGAAATAAGCCAAAATAGAAGTGTAACAGTTTGCCTATAACCCCCCCCCCATAAGCCGTATAGATAATGAAATAAAATAAAAATATAAATCATATAAAATTAAAAATAAAAAAAGTTTGCTAAGAATCCAGATCACTTCACATGCAGTCCATATATCTGAGACAGCATGTGAAACTGTATGTCTATAATAAATGGTAAAAGTAGGCCGAAAGTACTAAAGTTTCTGCCATTCCAGAAAATGTTTTTTTTTTTTTTTTCTTCTTCTTCTTCTTTTCTTCTTAAGAAGAAAGTCCTAACTCTGTCAAACTTTACTGTATTCATGAAACAACTTGGAAGGGTGGACAGAAAAGGGTGGTGTCCCTACGACACATTGTGTGCCCCGTACGACAAACTAGCGTGTTTTCGCTGGACTACGGGAGGTGGAATCTAGAACGTTAGCCATTGAAGGGCTAATATTTCAAAATAGCTCAAACTAGGGTACTACTGGCCTACTACAAAGGAAGAATTATCGGACTCCGCACTCTGTGTATGACGTCACCACTTGGGAAATCCCCAGCGCTGCACTTTCCCTTCTGGTTCGGAGTTCAACTTGCGGAATATCGGAGGCGAATCCAGGTTTTCATTACCGAACAGAGGGGAGGGGACACAAATTTTCATATTGTTTTTTTTTTTATGTTGTTGTTGTTTTTTTGTTTTGTTTTGTTTTTTTTGCTTTGAGCAAAAAGCTGCAGTCCAAGCGTTTTTTTTTTCTTCTTCACGTCAGCCCCTCTCTCGGTGAGGGGGGGGGGTATAGGAGTCAATTTTTGTCCGGCTTTGTCAGTCAGTTCATATTTTGACTATATAAGTACATCGTTGGGGATGGTGGGGTGAGGGCGCTGAATGGGGGAGGGGGGGTGGGGTGAGTGATTCACTTTTTAAAGACTTTGACCGTCCTATATTTGACTGTTTTAAAAAAAATACAATCTAGTTGGGAATGGAAGTCCTCTTACTCGGGTATTGTTTTAACTTTTTTGGGTGGCGGAGGCATCGTGCCCCTCATAAACTCGTTTCTATGCATTTTTTTTTTTTGCAAGTTATTTCTTTACTGGATAGGGAGGCCCCGACCCCCCCCCACCCATCCATCGTTCAAAATGGCGAATTTACATGAGTACAGTATATACTCTCGCAGCAAATAGCTACCGCGTAATTGATGACGCAGAACACTCCTTATGGATATGAATGCACCTAGAAACCTCAAATTTCAGTATGAGGGATATCATTCGATTTAGACGATTTTAACGACGATGAGTGTTGAGCGGTGTAGTTGCCCTAGAGTTAGGGCTGAGAATTGAGAATTGAAAAATACCAAATAATTAATTACGATCACATATTATGTGCCCCTATGTTGCTGGTCAATTTGGCTAAGATTAATGTAGAGCCCTCTAAGTTAAAGATCCAGTTTGCGCGCCTTGTTTAAGGTCAATCGGCGCCCCTTAAATTTGAAAACTTATTGGTCCCCCTATGTCAATACTTAAATGGTGCCCCACTTTTAAGATCAAGTTGGCGCCCCTAATGAAAGTCGAATTGATGATACCTTCCCCTTCTCTCCACCCCTTTCCTCTTCTTCTCCTCCCTTTCTTTAATTCTCCTCCTTCCCATTTTTGTTTCCCTTTCGTGTGTTTCCGTTCTTTCTTTCTGATTTTATTTCTCTTTCTCTCCTCCCCCCCTCTTCTCGCGCCCCCTTCGACCATCGCCCGGTGGGCCCTCAGAAACGCCCATAACTATACAATTCTTTAAATTTAGTTGATTTGGTACCATCTAGCATAGAATGTCGAGCAGTATTCAACCGAGCCCCCGAAGGATTAAAATTTGAGAACATGTGGCCCCAGCATGGCCATAACAAACAATAATTTGCAATAATCAATGCAATGTTATCTTTCGTTCTATAGACAACACATTCGTGAAACAGCGGAATACTTTCGCTCAACGACCAACAAGCCACATTTCACTCGTTCGTTTTCTGTATAAAATATTATCCTAATTAATGCTAAATTGATCCTAAACATCACCGCTATTATACGAAAGAACGTGAAATAACTTAACATCGACCCTGAAATCTGTCTCCTCCTCCATCGTCCGCAAATCAAAGATTTGATCTCGTAAAATCTATGTTACTTGTGACTTATAAGCATACATGAATCAAGTGAAAAGCGTGGCCTGGGTGCACGAGCTGGCGACATCGACAAACCACAGTGGAATGTTTTACATTCCTATAAGGCCCTCTCTGATTTACTGGTCATTGAGAACGTAAGTCCACCCAGATTAACGTTCTAATCAACAGAACGTAACCACCCCATCATAAACGTCGTAGATTTGAGTACGGGAGACCTGGGTCATCCCGATAGTCCCCGGGACCGTATAGTCCGCGTCGATAGTCCGCGGTCCGATAGTCCCGCGGTCCGATCGCGGTCGAAGTCCGCGGTCCGATAGTCCGCGGGGGGGGGGGGTGATGTTTGTACTCTGAAGGTCTATTCTCGAAAATAGAAAAGTTCGTTATTCCGAAAAGGATATCCAAATAAGAAAAGGTTCGTTAGTCAGAAAATGGAAAAAAAGGTCGTAGTGCAAAATGAAAAAGGTTCGGTAGTCCGAAAATGAAAAAAAAAGGTTCGTTAGTCCGAAAATGGAAAGGTACGTTAGTCCGAAAATGGAAAAAGGTTCGTATCCGAAAATAGAAAAAGTTCGTGATCCGAAAATAGAATAAGATTCGTTATTCCGAAAATAGAACAAGGTTCGTTACTCTGAAAATAGAAAAAATTCGTTATTCCGAAAATTGAGCTATTACTGCCTTAGCGAATGGATTAAGATGAATAACCTCCAGATAAGGGGGATTTTTGGGGGAGGGGTGTCATTATTAGCATCTGCGGTTAAATTTTGATTTTCGGAGAATTATTACATAATATACAACGGCGACTTCTGCTGAAGTTTCGCATCTAAAATCGGGCCGTTTAAACATTCCATATTACAACTAAATAATATTACACAAAGTGGAATATGGATTAAGCGCATAATAAAGTAAATATTATTATTATATCCAATGCTTTCGTTTCCGTCTTAATAATGAAGAATAATCTCCCAACGTATCGACAGCGACTTCTTCCGAAAAAGAATAATTTTTGCTACTTGAATCGGGCCGTTCTCACGCCATAACTAAATTATATTCGGCAACACTTTTTCATAAAAGAAATTATTTCGAAACATCATCAGCGCGACTTCTCCGGTAAGAAAAATTTCGTTCTCAAAAATGGGCCGTTATCACTCAATAACTAAATTATTAATTCCAACAGTTGTATCCATTCCGTATCATTATGAAATTCTTTATCGGAAGAACAACGCGCCGATACTTTCGACAAAACTTCTTAATGAAAAAGACGGGGCGGATATTAGCGGAATCAAATATTAGTTGCCCTTTCGGTTTCCCGGCTTCGCCACAGCATTACTAGTATTTCAGTTTCGGATTAACGAACCTCCATCTCACATACGTAACACAATCTCGGAATAACGAACTCATTTGAATAACGAACCTTTTCTATTTTCGGACTACGAACTTTTCCATTCGGACTAACGTACAACCTCTTCTATTCGGACTAACGAACCTTTTTTTCTATTTCGGACTACAAACCTTTTTTCCATTTTCGGACTAATGAACCTTTTTTCCATTTCGGACTAACGAACCCTTTTTCCATTTTCGGACTAAACTAACTTATTTTTCGGACTAAACTTTTTCTTTCGGACTAATGAACCTTTTTCGTATTCGGACTAAGAACTTTTTTCCGTTTTCGATACGAACCTTATATCGGACTAACGACCTTTACTATTTTCGGAATAACGAACCTTCAGCAGTAATAAACACACCCCCCCCGCGGACTATCGAACCGCGACTAGGACCCGCGGTCCGATCGGACCGCGATATCGGACCGCGGACTAAGAGACCGCGGACATCGGACCGCGACTAACGGACCCGCGAACTATCGGACCCCGAATATCGGCTGTAACCCGAGAACCTTACCACCGACTAAAGAAACGCTCGATTTTGCACACGGTTCTCGAAATTAAACGCTTTCCAGTTGTTTCAAGCAAATACCAGTTTCATGCCCTCTTTCGCCGTACTATCAGTAGCAGGGTTTGGGGTTTGAGCTCTTTTGAAAATATAGCTCTTCGCCATGCTAACGTTCTAGATAAGGTCCCCGTAGTCCACCGAAAACACCCTATTGTGTGTCGTACGGGACAACTTTAACATGCCATTTATTGAAAAATGAAGGGCGGATTTTCTATCCTAATAGGATCAATTGATTACCCATGGGTCAAAGATAGAGAAACTGAAATAGCAAGATTGCAACATCAAAATCCAAAGTGTGGTCAAAACTTTTGCTTTTCCATGTGTCGTACGGGACATTGCCAAAAATAGGTTCGGAATAATCATTATTCACCCCATTAAGCCTCATAAAAATGTTTTTAAAATTATTTGGAGCCATCCATGATACATTAATCCACTGACTTATACTAGGGTACATGCAGGTAATATGGGCAAGCAGGTAATATGGGCCACCTGAAGCAAATCATGTCGTGACCGTCGACCGGTGACCGGTGACCGGTGTGAGCACCATAATGTTGTTCATATGAACTGTATACGAAAATATATTGTCGTGAGAGCATCTGATGCCGAAATTTCTCTGAGAAAATTGCTGAAAACCAAAAAGATAGGTAAAACTTACGGCATTTTTTACCCTGAAGTAAAATTTGATATTTAATGTGATGGTGAAAGAGTGTTTGAGGGGGTAACCTCAATTGTTTTGTATATTTAGTAAGCTTACAGTTTCATTTTGATCATACTAGCGTGTACAGGTCATTTTGTTTTAGTGAAGGGGTGCAATGTGACATGGAATGCTTGCCCGACACAGCAACATTAGTGCAGGTAATATGGGACATCCAAAATGGCGGAAATGATTCTGGTATTTAGTATTGGGATGAGGCATCAATCTCTTTGCTACGATTTTTTGGGGTATATTCACAGTATATAATTAATATAGATAACTTATTGTAGGCCTATGTTGACTTGTATAATGAAAGTAATATTTAAATAATATTTAAAAAAGGTATAATATACAAAATACATAACAATGAAATATATAGTCAAAGGATTTACTGAAGGGTCTTATAATTTCAAATTATGTCTTAAAGTTAATGATTTTCAACATTTTATGCAAATTCCAGACATGGTAGAGTCATTGTAGTTTTTAAAACATACATTAAGTACATGTGCCCATATTACCTGCACATGCAGGTAATATGGGCACTTTGGTAATGACGTCAACATTTGAATATTGCAGACAAGGGGGTTGGTGAAAATTGTTTTTCTTCGCAATAAAAGTTAGAACAGTAGTTATTGATTCATATAAACAAAGATTAGACTGTGTGTCATTTCGTAATTTTATGCAAATTAGGCAAATGAGCTTAGGGTGCCCATATTACCTGCATGTACCCTACTTTTTAATATTCTTGCGCTCTTTATAACGTGGTTTGAAGCAGTTTTTGTTTTCGACCTGCTAATCAGTAAGATTTATGAAAATTGAAAATTCCACCATTTTCCCCCAAAAAAATCCATTTCCGACTTCGCTTTGGCAAAAAACTTGTAATTTCCATAAGGTTTAGCTATCAGAGTAAAATATTACACTACTTATGATTAGTTGAAAGAATATTTTAATTTTGCCATTTTTTCAAGTTCTAGTGTGGAATCGCCCTATACGAGACTATAACTGAATATAACAATCAAGGTTGAAAAGCTCATACAAATTAGAAAATTAACTAATTCAGAAAGCGAATTAGCTGACAAAATTAGAATTCTGTTTTTAATAAAATTATTACAATTATATGAAAATTTGCCATTCATATAATAATAAAATACATTTATAATGAGGTGAGTTATATAAATTTTTTATATACCTAACATTAAATTACGTACAAGAATGACAAAATTATATAACAAACTATTTGCTAATATATATCAATTTTTTCCTTTAAATTAATAAAAAAATAAAAATAAATAAATACAAAAAAAATTATGGAAATGTAAGCAAACAACGTTCTTTATGATCTCAAAACAAAATGATAAATAGTAATCGATCATGATAATAGCGCATGATACTTCATAATACAGCATAAAGATATTGGGGAATGATAAAGATGAAATGATTATTATGAGTATTGACTTATTGTTGATTGAGATAATTTCAGGTTCAGGTGGTTAATTTCTCATGTATCTTATCAACAATTTATACGAGCGTATTCTGGAGGGGGCGCTGCTCCCCCCCCCCCCCGGTATAGGCTCGCAGAACAAGTTATCTTTATGCTCATGAACTCAAACATTTGACCCTCATCATTGTCTGTGTTCATTTTGGGTCACATTTAAAAAAAAAACATCAGTTTAAAAAGTTGGCATTATACATTTTCTGATTTGCGTAATGAAGAAGAATATGTTTGAATTCGAAAAATTTCGGGAAAATTGGGCATTTTCAAGGAAATAAATTCAAGGAAATTTTGGGAAATCTGAAAATCAAGATGTACACAATACCTTATATTTAAATAGTCATAATATTACCCAAAGCATAATCCTTGTTTCAGAACTAAAAAAAATGTTCGGCTCGCCCTTCGCGCTCGCATGAATAATTTTGTCTCTTTTCAGGAAGTGTGCAGACAAAAGGGGTCATAAAGTTCCTTGATTTCTGGTCAGTAGGCAAACTTCAAGCTTACAATACCATCGTCCGTAGGAAATGCCCCTGAATTCCAGGAAATTTTTAGTTCAGTTTCGGGATTTTGTTTTCATCAAAGTGGAACTTTGTGTCTGACATGTGCTCATTCATTATGTACATTAATGTGGTTACGTTGTGCCTAACTCGTAAGAATAATAATAATAAGATTCACTCATTTACCAAGCAGGGGCCTCGGAGTGTTTTTGAAAGTGGAGGGGCTGAGCCGATAGGGGGGGGGGAGGGGGCGGCCCTGACAGCTAAAATCCCAAAACATGTATGGCGTTCATTTTTGCAATTTTGTACACCGTTCGTTGCCTGAGAAGAAAAGTGGGGCTGAAGCCCCACGCCCCGGATCTCCGCCAGCCACTTGTACCCATTGGGCAATTGGGTTTAGCACATTCTCGCTGTATTTTCCTTCTTCGGAACACTTGCCTTCCTCCAATCAAGCTGGCCAATTTTCCCAGATTTTGCAGTATATCTTTTTGATTTGAGAGGTCTCATACTGTTATGAATCAATCTTCTTCGTCACTCTCTTTTAGTCAGTTTCAGCCTGAATATTACTACACCTTGGACATTTTTCCATTTTCCAATTTCTTCATTGCTATGAATCGTACTTCATCTGATTAAGATTCAGCGCCTCACTGACCAACTTTTCACAATACGGTTTCCTCTTTGATTTGATTTCAATGTCCTCGCGTAGGAAGGATATTCTCCATTCTCATCCTTCAGCACGTTTCAGTCTTGGAACACGTTTAGTGTAATCCCTGGCCTTTAATTCGGGCCGTTGTCCCGAATATGCCCAGCAAAATGCTCCGAATGCCTCCCCGAATCCAGTCCGAAATTGCACTGCGAATGTATGCCTCAGAATGACGAATCTGTCGGTATTTGATCTGACAGGTATTTTGTAATAGGCGATGGCAAACCTTGCTTGGAACTGCTCACTCTTTTAAGCCCCTTTTCACAATTAAGTGGCGTAATGCTTACGCCGTTGCATGTTGTGTTAATATCTGTGACCAAAAATTCGTCGCAACAAGAGCTATGTGAAGGCCCCCCTTTACTTGATTAAAGGTTAGTGTATCCTTTTTGCAGGCCAAAAATATTAATTCTAGTTTTTGAGGCGAATATCATTTATGACTGTCGATAGTTCTATACCAATTTATTTTATCTTCCCACTATCATGATCAAGCCCTCAAATGTCGTATGTGTTGCGCCATTATATTGCGTGATAATCAAAATTAATTCTTTTTTTTTTTACGGACCTCGAAAAATACTTACCATACCGGTCGCGAACCTGTTTGGACCTGTTAGAGCGCAGAGAATAATGTACGCTTTGACTGCGGGCGCTTGCTCTGCACGCGCTCTTACATATCAACGATGCTTAGATCGGAGAGCTGCGTCAAGATCTTGTTAGTTCAGATTTTCGTTTCATTTATACTGATCTATCGGCAACCTTATGACAGTAAAAATTCGAAATGAGACAGTATAGGCTTGAATCATATTTCTAAATTCTATGGCCAACGAGTTGCATTATTCGTCTTTTCGCAAATTTTGTGCAAAAAAGGGATACCATACCTTCAAGTAATAATTCACAATAGAGGAAAACTATCGAACAAAATGAAATACGAGTGAGACTGCAATAGACTGTTATCCTTTGATCCTGACTTCTGAATTGTGGTTGCTTAAGTCAGTACCAACATACTATCTATCTTGAAATTGATTAATAATTACATAATAATATGAATATACTATAATTTACAACTACCACTTTATGAATATAATAGGCTAATCTGTACCCCTGTCGATATTAGCCGTCAAAAAACATTAGTCTCATTCTGATGAGATCAATTGAGTTAATCCTTAATTTGCATTCCATAATTATAATATGGATAAATAATGTAATTGATAACTGGTTCGTGCGGCGATGTTTCAACATCTGCTTGGTATTAAAAACTCTCTTCAGGTTGACTCGTGTGGTGTTGGCGCTTGCTCTTATTAATGTTGGTTGCTGTGTATGATAGTGTAATTAATGCGATTATAATGAAACTATAATAAATCTCGGAAGATCGAATCTTGTAATTTAGTTATCTTCTAATTTCTATGGTCTAGTTGGTAGAGAATTATGTAAAGGAAGCTAGGTGTTGTTGGTTTGGTTTTTTGGTGTGGAGGGTGTTTGGTTTTTTATTGTGTGTTATTTATTATCTTAAATTGTCTTTGTGTTATTATTAAAATATACATTTTGTGTACTGTGTGATCGTTGGGTGGGATGTGAATTTGGGTACATAAGTTTTTGGGTTGTGTTGTGTGTGTATGTTGTTCATATTGATCTCGTAATCTCTGGCTTTTGGTGTTCTTTTCTTGATTATTGTATTGGTGTGGGTTATTGTGTGGAGTTCGCTGTATGTTTGTCGGGTGCGTCCGGGGTTGGGTGTGTTCTCCGCTCCTCCTGGGACTATAGTTAAGCTGCAGATTTAGGAGATTTGGCGTTGGGGTGTGATGCCTTCAGTGATAGAAATTAAATAGGGTTGAGATTTGCTTGTTGTTGTGGGTCAATATGCTTTTAAAGGTGGATGTGTAGGGGTTTGGTTATAATGAAGTAATGTCTAATGTTGTTGTTGGTGGTCTTTGCCTTTGGTTTTTGTTTGGGGTGGTGCTTGTTTGTGTGTGTGTGTTCTGGTCGTTGTTATGGTTTGTGTGTGTTGTGTGTACTCATGGTGGAATATGGGAATGAGTGGTGTGGAGTGGTTTGTTGTTTGTCGTGTTTGTTGGTGAGGTGGCTTTTTCTGAGTTTGTTTGGTTTTGCTGGTGTTTCGGATGGTATGGTTGTTTTGGGTGTAGGTGTTTGGGTTTTGGGTTGTGGTTTGTTTTTTTTTTTGCTTTCTGTTTGTGTTTGTTGGTGTTCTTTTGTTTGGGAGTGTATATTATAGTCCTGTGTTGGTCTTGGTTTTTTGTGTCGCTTAGTGTGATTGTTTGTTTTTAGTATTGTGGAATTGTGGGTTGTTCAGTGGTGATGGGTGATGTTTTCGTTTTTGTTTGGTGGTGGTTGTTGGTTGTGGGTCGTTTGTTATGCTGATACTTTCAATTTGTCATATCAAGCCGTCTGGAGGTTGTATTTTATTTAATTGATTGTGTGAAGGATTGAAACGCGATTTTTTGGTTGTTTGTATGTAGAGGTTTGTTTTGCTGGTCGGTGTGTTGGTTTGGGGTTTTGTGTTGTCTTAGGTCCCCGTCTGGGTTTAGCTTGTTCTTTTGTTAGTTTGTTGTTGCATGTGTGTGTGGTTCTGGTGTCTTTTACTTTTTTGTTTGTGTGTGTTCGCAGTCTCTCCATTTTAGTCTCTGGGGTGTTTTGGTTGTGGTTGTGGTGAGTCAGCCTTTCCCACCTCTCGGATGTAGGGGGGGGGGTTTCATTGTCCGGTGTTTCTTGTCTCGGCGTTGCTCGTCGCTTTGTTTTATATTCTGCGGGGGGTGTTGGGGTGGGTGTAGTGGGTTGTTTGTGCGTTTGATGGGGTGTGGGTTGGTGTTGTGTTGTCCTTTGGGTGTGCATGTGTGCTCCGGAA
>CALNVZ010000674.1:3873314-3884811 GCA_940671915.1 Paracentrotus lividus | reverse complement strand
CGAGACCGACGGCCAATAAGATAGACTCTAGACAAAGAAGGCTCATAAGACAGACACTAATAAAGGCCTATCTAGAGCAAAGAGGATCACAAGACCGACAATACACTAAGTTGACCCACAAGACCGACAGTGCAGAAATTGAGCTCACAAGGAGGACCCTATCCAAAACAAGCCCACGAGAACGACAGGAATATATAGGAAAGTATTTGTTCAGGGTATCTCACAATAATAATTTTGTCAAGGATTTTTGTATTACGTGGATGAAACACGTCTTGTGGGCACGATGCCATGCCACCCCCTATCGGATACAGTAGGCAAAAAGGGACAAAAAAAAAAAACAAAACAAAACAAAAGGAAAAGAGGAGGAAGGGAAAGAAAGGGGGTGATAAGGGAAAAAATTCAATTCAATTCAGTTCACTTCAATTTAAAAAAAAGTGGGGAATGGCAAAAGACAAATAAAGAACTTACGAACTTAGGAGGCAGGCCAGTAACGGGGGGGGGGGATTGTCTAGGGGTTCGAAAGAATTCCCCCCTCCCACCGCTTGATATATCTGTCTCTAGCAGCAGGCGGAAGTTTTTTTAATTTAAACAATATTTTGCTTGTTACCTCTTAATGCGAGGTTGAGAGAAATTCTTGGTTAAAAAATAAATAAAAAATGGGCACATTCTAGTATCAAAGTGCCCTTTTTTAGATAGAAAATTTTGCAAGTTTATTTTTAGTATAAAAGGAGCACTTTTAACTTTAAAATAGGGGACACTATATATTACTATTGAAAGAGGCACATTTGTGGCGCCTGAAAAAGTGCATTGCACTGTAGCCCCTGCCCCTCCACTGTGTCGCTTGTATACAACCTTCTCCAGCTGGCCTATCGAAACAATCCGAGAAATATTGGATTGAGTCTATACAATCATCCCATATAAGCCATCCACGAAAACCTATGATTTATTTTGTAAATGTATACACAATACGCTATTGGTCGTAAAGTTTGGATATTTTTTATTATTATTATTATCACTTTCTCAGTTCCAGCCATATTATTTTGTTCCAGCTTTAAATCTTATTTCTCTTTCCTAACTTTTACTTTTTGGGACTTCAGCTATATCTTGGACGGTCCCCCAAACCATACCCGGATATTGAAAAATAAAAAAGGTAAATTTTGCCATATTTTTCCTACTCAATGGGATGCTGCCCCCTTTTTTTACCAACCAAAGCCTCCTCCATCCTACCCCACAAAACGCGTCTAAGGTATAGGGTTGATTGGTCTTAAGTTAAATCTATGTTTAAGGTTTAGGTCCCTTGCCTAGGGGAGGAGTTGACAGGTTGAAGTAAAAAGCGTGGCTGGTAAAAAAATTTGAAATATTTTATTTCACAATATATGGTAAAAACAAAAGAAATAAACCCATTAAACCCTTAATTGTTATCTTTTTTTTTGCTAAAATTTAATTCATCCTTCATAATAAGGCTGTAAATGGTAACTATCGTTTAGATTTCTTTGTTATTTATGTTTTGCTGAGATTGTAAATTACATTTTTGGGAAGTGAGAAATTTCCATGGTGTAACAAATTTATAAAATCATTTTTTTTTTTTTTTACCACAATCAAAATAAACTTTGAACCTTCTCCCAGACAATAGACCTAAGCCTGTAACCACAAACCTAGATTTAGGTTAAAGTACAATAACAACTCTACACATCAAACGCATTTTGTGAGGGTAGGACTAAGGGGGGTTTGGTTAGCATCATGGAAAACAAAAAGGAGCCCCAAAATTAGAAGGAAAAAATCGCAAAAATTGGTATTGTGGGGGTTGACATACTTTTTTTGTTTTATTTTTCGATCCGGGGAATGGTTTGGTCAACGACTAAGATATATCCTGGTTCCTGAAAAGTGAAAGCGGGGACAAACAAATTTTAAAAAAATAAAGCCGGGGCAAAATGATGTGGCTAGAGCAACAACAACAACAAAAAATAGTAATATCCAACCTTTATGTGTACTGTACTAAAAATTCACACTTTCCGCCCCCCCCCTCCCCATGGGCCCTGTACTCTAGACACCCTCGCCGTTCACAATAGACTAAATGAGTAGTCCATCATAGCACAGCGTTGTTTATTAACCCTCATGAAAACTTGTATAAATTTTATTCATAAAACTGTTAGATCACGCCTATGCGGCCTTGTTATACATATGCATGTGCTGTAATAGGGTATAACACGTGTATGTATGGGTTTTCCACATAAATGGGGCAAAAACGCTGTTTTTCCGTATACTGCATTCATAACTTTATGGCGTTATATCTTTTTATTGAATTCGGGAATTTCTTTGTCTTTTTCACATACTGTTGTCCATGTATAAGGGCACATTTCTGAAAAGTTTCGCGCTTCAGATCCTGACATGATTATTACATGGGGTAAAACAATAAAAAGATAAAAATTAATTTTTTGAAAAAAATGAAAAAAATCCACTTTAACACTTACAATTTTACCCTTACGGAATATTATTACTATTAAAAATAATACCAAATTGTAGGAAATTTTATCATCTTTAATTTAATACCAAACTCAGTGTATTTAAAATTTTTCTTCAGCCAGTTGTGGTCAGAATACTAATTTTTGTAAAAGGGGCGGCTATTTTGGACGCCCCCACCTGTAGGGACCCTCCTGCAGCTGATCTGAAGAGTTGTCCGCCCTAGCGATGTTGGTTAGGGTCCATACAACCATCCTAGATAGGACAACTTTTTATATCTCGACATGTCAGGTCCACCCTACTTGCTCCCTAGGTATTAGGGATCAGATCTACATTCCGGGCTTGCTGATCCTTCTCAAAAATCTGGTGCCAGGTGTGTTTGGGACGACATCTCTTTCTCTTTCCATTTGGACGCCGGGACATTGCGGTTTTAGGAGCATATGTTGATGGCATTCGTAGGAAATTATCTTGCATACCTCATTCTCCTTTCCTCTATTTCCTGACTGAGAGGTTTAGTTCCCGTTTGCTCATATACTGATATGTTTTGTGATGCGATCCCTGCAGGTAACTTTTAGGACTTTGCGTAGACAGCGCTGTTGGAAGGCATCCAGTTTTTAATTAATTAATTTATTTTTTTTGTTTGACAGTCATTTTCCATATTTCACTTCCATACAGTCTGTGTAAAAAAAAAAAAAAATTAAAAATGGTACAGTCGGGTTAAAAAAAAAAAAAAATCATTCATGTGTGAAATCTTTTCAAATAATGTGTGTATGGGGTACAAATTAAAGCCAAAGGATTTTCCTTGCTGATGCGCTTTGTTTTGTATAATTTGGTTCAGTAAAACAAAAGTTATGATAATTTTTGTGCGATGAGGAACAAATCGCACATCTATTGTTCTGGAGCGCTGAATGCATGGTCATTATGCGAAACCTATACACAACGACATGGGACGGCGTGCGAAAATGGATTTTCTTGATTGTAGAAAACTAGTCATATCTCAAAAACTACAACACCAAATGTGATGAAAAAAATTGCAGAAGGGAGACTGATTTTCCTGCTTTATGGAAATACCAAACAATACCATGCAGGTTGTGATTAATCTTCATACTATAAAAACTGTTGCACTTGTACCATTTTATTCGACACAGACTGTAGAGTGTGGTTGGTTGAGCAATGGTGCGGAAGAGTCTGACTTTTAGCTTCTTGGATATCTTTCCACTGGACCAGACCGGTTGCATTCTTCGGATCACTGAGGCAGCTTTTCCTATGTCACCACCTGCATGCTGTAAACATGCTTCCCACATAATTATGTAAATCTTGCCACATTTTGTAAAGGGCATCAATAATGACTAATAGTTGATCAACTGGCACTTGTTCCCCAGTGTGCAAAGTCTTAGTTTTTGTTTTGTTTTGTTTTGTTTGTTTGTTTGTTTTTGTTTTTTGTTTGTTTGTGTTTTTTTTTCTGCTTATCTTGAGACCAACCTTGGCAGCATTATCCTCCAAAGTTGTTGTCATTTCTTAAAGGATTGGTCTTGTGCCCCAAGTCAGTAAGGCGTTCATCCGACCTCCATGGCACTCAAAAATGATTATAATAATGAGGAAAGTCATGGACAAACGGTTTGTCCATGACTTTCCTCATTATTATAATCAAGTGTCGTAGTAAAGAGGATCGGTGACAGAAGACATCCTTGTCTCACGCGAGTAGCAATATTGAAGAATTCGGTGTTCCCTCTGTCAACTCTGACTCTAGATCCGCCATACAGAGATGAAATGTTCAGGGACCCCAGTGACCCCTCAGTGAAAATGCCTCGATTTCCGCGCTACCGCTGCAAATCACTATCTGGGTGGTGTTGCATAAAACTTTTTTTGTAACCCGAGTTTTCTCGGGTTAAAAAACTCAGCTTATGTAGACATATTTCTTAGGTTATTCAACCTGAGTTTTAAAACTCCCTAAAATTTATTGCATTAATACTTTTGAAAACTCTGGTATGTTTTTATGCAATTATTTCCAAAATCAAAATATTCCTTATGATTCCATTCGATCATGAATATCTCATATCGATTCTAATTGTAAGCTTACAAGTAATTTACCTGTCCAAAATGGAAGGAAAAATCCTGCGCAGGCGCATTTTCATACCTCTAACTTAAGTGAACACTGTTCATCGAAGCATGATTTTTTTTTTTCAATTTTTTCATATCATATGAAAGGTTGGTCCTTTAGCTTCCATAACATATCGAAATTTTTTCATAAAATTATATATGCTCAATTTGGCACCATTTTCAAAAGTGTTACGTTTTTTTGAGACACACAGGTATAGCTCGATTACAAGTCATAATGGATATAATATTACTTGCACACCCGTAACATCCTGCTCTATATTATGATCGATTACTATCTGTAACTCTCATTATTGGTCATTGATAAGCTCAATACATGTCAATAATTTGCTTTTAAATATATGTATATCTATTATTGTTTTTAAAATTGATATGTAATAAAAACATTATGATATTTTTGAATGATATTGTGTACATAATTAAATGATGATGTAATACATATATTTAAATAACTCCATTAAATATATAAGGGTTATATATTATATCTTTTTCACCACATTGTTTCTTAATGTAATTCTAAAGTAGCTATATAATGTAATAATTTTGACTGCCTGTTCATATAAACAAATAAGCTATCAGTATTATTCGAACTTTCTAGAATAGAAACTCTATCTCCACACTACAGGGCCCTAGCCCTGATCACGAAAATACGACACACTTGAAATTAAAAAAATTAAGAAAGGCGTCGGACCGGGTGATGATTTACAGCGGTATCGGATTTTGATATAAGGAATTTTCACTCAGTATTAGAACGTCTGGGGGAAAAATAAAATCAAAACATTTCTCCAAATTGTTTTCTCGAGTATAAATTAGTTTTAATAATAAATAATAATAATACCAATAATAATGACACTACTACTACTACTATGACTACTACTACTAAATAATAAAAGAACGATGATGTAAAAACTGCTTATGGGATTTTAATATCCAGACAGATAAGTGGATTGTGGTAGACACCAGCATCGTTCTGTTGAAGAAGAAGGAGAAGGAATGTCTCTATAATAGATGTTGCAATTCCAGGAATTTGCAGAGCTTGGAGGGAAGGGAGGAGAAGATAGAGAAGTACAGCGACC
This sequence comes from Paracentrotus lividus, assembly GCA_940671915.1. Classification (NCBI taxonomy): domain Eukaryota; kingdom Metazoa; phylum Echinodermata; class Echinoidea; order Camarodonta; family Echinidae; genus Paracentrotus; species Paracentrotus lividus. Next base: position 3,879,157 of record CALNVZ010000674.1, on the reverse strand, counting down.
TGGTAGTGAACTGAAAAAAGACATATGGAAATGAATAATAGTAATAACAATGATAATAATAACAATAATAAACAATAATATTAATAATAATAATAAATATAGTAATAATAATAATAATAATAAAATAATAATAATAATAAGAACAACAACAACAATTATAATTAATAATAATAATAATAATAATAATAATAATAATAATAATAATAATAATTAATAATAATATAAATATTTGTTGTTGAACAATTGGACTAGAAATGGCATTTCACCCAATACAAATGGGAGAACACAAACCCAAGATACCGGAATGGAAAAGACGGATACAATCAAAGATAGAAGAATTACACAAGATGTAGCACAGCTAGGAGAAATGGAGAAGGGAAGCACGCAACCAAAAGAAGATGAGGGAGTAATGGGAAAAGATTAGACAAGAAATACCGGGATAGACGGAAAAAAACGAGGACGCGTATAATTGTTATTGAAACTCTCAAGATGAAGATCAACGCTTGAAACAACGAATCAAGAGATACACGAAGAGTAATGCATTCAAGCGACAGAACAAACTCTTTCATGGAAATAGAAAGAAGTTTTTTCCGTGAACTACGATCAAGCAAAGTGAAGTTACGAGAAGCCCCACCGACAGAGGAAACGAGCAGATACTGGAAGGCCCTATGGGAGAATGATGTCATTCACAGAGAAGCTCCTTGGATACAGTCTGAGAAGGAGAAATGGGAAAATGTACCAGCCTCAGCAACTGACGGGATATTGACATTATCAGAGCTTCAAAATATCATAAAGAGCTCACAGAACTGGAATAGTTCCTGGGACCAGACGGCCTGCAGAATTTCTGGATAAAAGAAATTTAGTACCAGTCACCATTCCTCTCTACATGCCATCAATAACATAGTTAAAGGAGTCAGACATATCGAAGCATGGCTGCCAATCGGAAGAACATACCTTCTATACAAAGGCAATGACTCAACAAAAGCAAGAACTACAGGCCAATCACATGCCTCAATACCAGTGTACAAACTACTTACATCAACGCTTGCACGGCGCACATTGAGCGGCATATCGACATCATGGAGGTCTCACAGAAAGGCTGCCGAAAGGGGGAAGAAAGGATGCAAGGACAACACTCTTGACAAAATAAGGCTATCACCGGGAATGCTCGTCAGAAGACAAACGAATCTATCCATGGCATGGATAGACTACAAAAAGGCATACGATAGTGTACCACACAGCTGGATCATCAAAATTATGGAGGTGTATCATATCAACCCACACATCATACAGTGCATATCTGAAAAGCATGAAGTTGTGGAACACAACTCTGACACTAACAACAGACGCATTACTCAATGAAGGTAGACGAGTCCGGATCAAGAGAGGGATATTTTCAGGGAGATTCATTGTCCCCCTTACTCTTCTGTCTTGCCTTCTCAACCCAGTATCCTCCCCTCTGCAAGCTACAAACTTCGGGATATAGATATAAAGGAAATGATGTTACGGCGACAGTAAATCATTTGGTCTACATGGATGACAATCAAGCTGTATGCAAAAATGATGATGAACTTCAAAGTCTGCATCTGATACCATTGTTAAACAATTCACAGATGACATTCGGATGGAATTTGGCATTGAAAAATGTGCTAAGATTACACTTATCGCGCGGAAGAAGGGTGGAGACAGGTAATATACCCCTATCTGACGAGGAAGTATCAATCAAGGAACTGACGAATGAAATCCACCTACAAATACCTTGCATGATAGAGAATGACATCATCAGCCACACACGTAATGAAAGAGAAGGCAAAGACAGAGTACAAACACAGACGGAGGCTTATTATGAAATCTGAACTTAACGCCAAAAACAAGATGGGAGGCTATCATACACCTTGCTATCCCCGTGCTAAGTATAGTTTTGAAATAATAAACTGGAAAATCGAGGATATACGAGCGCTGGATGTCATGACAAGGAAGCAATTGACAATGCACAGACTACACCACCCAAAAGCTGCTTTTGAAAGGTTGTATCTCCCCCGCGACCTTGAGGAAGAGGTCTTCAGCAGATAGAAACGGTATGGAATATGGAGTTAATACAGCTTGCCAATTACCTATCCAGTCCCAAGGATACATTGACAAACATATCTCACGATTATGACAAAGCCAGCCAATTTACTCATGTACTAAACAAGCATTGAAGACATTGACAGATCACCGATAGCTCTACCAGTCGGGGAAAAAGAGAGAACAGAACTGAAGCGTTCCTTGAACAAAAGATTGCAGGACAAGATCTACAGGCAAAAACGTCTACACGGTCACCAACGAAAAACAATCGAATCGCCAGTTCGTTGACAAAAAGAAACACCACGGATGCTAAAGTCTGCTGGTCTGAAAGGAAGAAAACGAAAGGTTTATATTTGCCATACAAGATCAGTAATCAAGACACGCGCATATGAGAAATCCATTCTGCAATTCAGATGTAGAGAGGACACGTGCAGAGTATGTGGGAAAGAAACCTGAGACTCTAATGCATCTGGCATCAGGATGCCCCATCTGGCCCAACAGAATATATCAGCAGACATGATAAACATTGCCAAGCATATACACTGGCAACTTCTAAAAGGATCGTGGGACTCAAGCATGTGACCATCCATGGGAACATCAGCCACAGACAATCACCCTGGCTGATAAAAGTGCCATATATTGAACTGCCGCATAATGACAGACAGACAGACATATCAACTGTAACAAGCCAGACATTCATCGTAAAGAGAGCGAAAATATCCGTCCCTCACGACATAAAAACTCCGCAGTCAAGGAAAGGACAAGCGGCTGAAATATCAAGACCTGAGGATTGAGATCGAACGAATGTGGAACGTCAAGGCAGAAGTCACCCGGTGATAATTGGTCACACGGGGATGGTGAAGAGGGAATCGAGAGCCTCATCACCAAGAATCTCCCCGAACATCCAGATCTACGATCTCCAGAAAAGCAGCGATTCTTCGGCAGCAAACTAGAATTATTCGAAAAACACTTGGACACTAAAAGTTGCACTTTGAAATCACTAGTATGCTTTGTTAAAGCAAAGTCTTTCAAGGAAAAATACGGACTTGATCCTGTTTATCATAATAATAATAATAATAATAATAATGATAATAATAATAATACATCTATAGAGCGTAGGACTTTCCAACAAAAAGTACATTGCGCTATATAATAGCTCGATACAAGTCATAATGATTATTATTGCACACCCGTAACATCTTGCTCTATATTATGATCGGATTACTATCTGTAACTCTCATTTATGTGTCATTGATAAGCTTTAATACATGTCAATAAATTGCTTTTTAAAATATATGTATATCTATTATTGTTTTTTAAAATTAATATGTAATATAAAACATGATGATATTTTTAATTGATATGTTGTACATAATTAAATGATGATGTAGTACACATATGTAAATAACTCATTTAAATATATTCAGATAATATATATATATTTTTTACACGTTGGTTATGAATGTAGTCGTAAAATTTCTATGATATAAATATATTTGACTGCCTGTTCATATAACGAATAGGCTATAGTATTATCCGAATTTTCAAAGAATAGAAACTGTATATTCTACAGGCTCTAGGCCTGATCACGAAAATTACGTCACACTTGTGAAATTAAAGAAAATTAAGAAAAGGCGTCGGACGCGGTGGTGATTTACAGCGGTATAGGATTTTTTTGATATATTATTCACTCCCAGTATTAGAAGGTCCTCGGAAAAAAAAATCAAAACCATTCTTCCAAATTGTTTCTCGAGTATAAATTAGTTTTAAATATAATAATAATAATCACCAATAATAATGACACTACTACTACTACTATGACTACTACTACTAATAATAATAATAGAACGATGATGTAAAACTCTTATTGGATTTTAATATCAGACAGATAAGTGGATTGTGCTAGACAACCCAGACATCGTTCTGTTGAAGAAGGAGAAGGAATGTCTTATAATAATGTTGCAATTCAGGAATTTGCAGAGCTTGGAGGGAAGAGGAGGAGAAGATAGAGAAGTACAGCGACCTGGCATGGGAACCGGAAAGGATTTTGAAAGTGAAGGCGAAGGTAGAACCAATAGTCATCAAGAGCCCTCGCGAACAGTAACAACATGACACAGGCTTCCTCGTCAGATCAGCCCTGTAACACAGGGAATTGATTTTTTTTTTTTTTTTTTAAATCTCGGTAGTCTCATTTGGAAACCAGAGGTACAGTCATGGATTAAGATTTGGATATGATTGAGAGTAGGGCTGGGACTAGGGTTAGATTAAGATCATCAACTTGGAGCATCCTGTCCATTATGAGGCTACCGAGAATAAATCAATCGAACTTTTTAATCAATCATAAGTCTTTGTTTGTGTTACACCCCACTGAGAAGTGAACTGTCCCTTAAAAACTATGCAGAAGGTAATCTCGCTCGAGCACAGCCTACGGAAGGTCTTGAACTAGACATAGAAGTGACTAATGAACTATGAACAGAGGACTTGTTTGGTAAATAGAGAATAGACTGTAACACTAGATTCTGGAAGAAGTCTGCTTAAATAAAGTTGTGAAAAATGGAAATAATAATGATACAAATAATGATTATGATGATAATACTACTACTACTACACATACTATTAATAATAATAATAATAATAATAATTATGATAATAATAATAATAATGATTATGATAATAATTAAGATAAATAACAATAATAATAATTATTATTATTAATAATACTTAATAAATGATTGCAATTAACAATAATAATATAATAATAATGATGATGATGATGATGATGACAAATAATAATAATAATAATAATATTAATAATAATGATAATAACAATAATAATAACAATACATTTACAGAGCGAAGAAATTATCCAACAATAATTATATTGCGCTATATTATAGCTCAATACATATTATTAATAAACATTAATTTAAACACACGTAACATCTGGCTCTACATGCTTGATCGATTACTCGCAAGTAACTCTGGTTATGGGTTATTGATAAGCTCCACTTTTTAAATGTCAATAAGTTTGCCCTCTATAAATATATAAATATATATTCATTATTGTTATTTAAATAATATGTAATATAGTACACGATAATATTTTTAAAATTGCATTTTATGTAAGTAATTAAATGATGATGCAGTGCACATATTTAGATAACTTATTTAAATATAAATAGCCATTATAGATATATCTTTTTCACAATTCTAAATGTTGATCAAAATGTTGCTATAACTTACAACAATTTAATTTTGACTGCCAATTCTATATATCGAATTGGCTAACAACCGAATCCTAGGAAGGCTGGGTTTTTCCCGCCACCCATAGCCGAATTTTCCCGAATAAATTTGGACTATTTCTGCCCGTATATGGCCTGAATGGATGGAATTTGGTGGATTCAGAACCTATTCGTGAGGAATATTGGAAGATATTTAGGATGTTTTGAACATTTCAAAACGAGCCAAATCCTCCGACTTTTCGCTGATTCGGGAATGAGAACAGAATTCGCAGCTGATTCTGTAACAGGGCCGCCCTGATCGCAAAAAGTTATGGACACTCTTTGAAACAAATAAATAAAATAAATGATAATAAAATAAAAAAACTGAAAAAAATAAATAAATAAAAAATAATAATAAATAAAAAATAAAATAAAAATAAATTGTTGGGCGCGGGTACCAGGACCCTGTTGGCATAAGCATCAACCCGGAGTTTTTCCGGTTAAAATCTGAAAACTCGCGTTACAATATTTTCTAGATTTTTTACTGTTTTTTCC
>CALNVZ010000674.1:3804921-3868373 GCA_940671915.1 Paracentrotus lividus | reverse complement strand
AGAGTGACAGAACAGTAATCGATCATTAATAAAGAGCAAGATGTTACGTGTATGAATAATATCAATAATATGTATTAAGCTATAATGTAGCGCAATATTGTTATTAATTATATTATTATTATCATTATTATTATTATTATTATTATTATTATTATTATTATTATGCCTCAACAGGATCAAGTACCGCATTTTTAACCTTTGAAAGACTTTGCTTAACAAAAAAAATTTAAGCACAAGTGATTTTTAAGTGCAAGTTTTTAGCGGTCCAAGTGTCTTATCGAAATCATTCCTAGTTGTGCCGAGAATTGCTTGCTTTTGCAGATCGTAGAATCACGGAGGTTTGGGAAGATCCTGAGTGCGAGGCCTGTTTGACTTCTCTTCCTTCACCATCCCAGCGCTGCTGCTCCGATTATCACCGCCGGTGACTTCAGCCTTCACCGTTCGATCATCCTCTCATATATATTCTATCTTAGATCCTTGATACCCTTCAACTAGTTTGCAGCGCACAAACCCATGTTGTTCGCCTTAGGTCTGAAGTTAAGACTAAACACTCGTGTACTATAGCTTTCTCTTATGGACACAGAAGGAGTATGGAGACTGAGTCTGCGATTGAGAATTTAGTGTCCAAATACGTTCTATCCACGATTGTGGCCTGGGTTTGCAAATGTCAAATTGATGTAGCTGCGACTTATACTTCATAGCCGCTAACATACTCTTCCATGACTGCAGAGGTATTATGTCGTGGGACCGAGATATCTCAATGCATGTTGACCTGTTTCTCCTCTTCTCACGTATGATGTCTGGCTTGTTCTAGTAGTTATAGCTACTGTCCAGTTATTATGCCGCAGTCCGATTATTAAATATGGATATCTTTATCAAGCCAGGTGATCTGTCTGCGCTGGGATGTTTCCTGGATGATCGCGATATGATCTTGCAAAGTCCCCAGATCTTTAGAAGTTGCCTATGAAGCTACTCGAGAGCGAAGCTTCTATCCCCTACTATATTTTCATTTCCGGTACTATACTCCTTGGTGCTACGGAGGGGGAAATTCCCTTCCTCACTTTGTACTTCTCTTGTTTATGTAAACTTGTAAACAAACCGAATTCTAACTAACAAAAAAGGAATAAGTTGCTATATTAGTGATGTTTTAGCACTCATCATCTTCATCAGATGCGCTTAAGTGTGACGTTAACAAATATTATATTTATTGTTCTTTTTCACTACACTATAGTTAATTTAAATTTATATCACATAAAAATCAATCCTCATACAAATCTTGAAAATATAAACTATTTACAAGCAAAATTGTTTTACTCTTTTTAATAAACAAAGTCCAACTACCAATTATTGACATGATATCAGAAGTAAAAATCTTGCCATCATTCATGATACAATATAAAAAATATGACAAAACATGGATTTAAAACTTGAATTTATCGATCGACTCGACTATAATATGTTATAAGCAACTGTGAAGCAATTGTGTGGTTATTATTTGTGGAAGTAGTGGTAGTAGTAATGAATAATAATTGGAAACCTAAACCAGCGTTGGTCCTTTCAAAAGAAAAATCAGTCACTCCCCATCTATCAGTGTCGAGGTTAAAGCTGTATGTTATAGTTTTAGAGCAAAAAATAAATAAATAAATAAAAATAAAAAGCTTTTATGATATTCCTTTCATGATTTTCCCGTGAATTTCAGTGAAATGCTTTGAAAGAAAACATAAAACGGTTGTTTTACACCTTTGCTGCGATGCCTGGCTCGCCGAAGCTTACCCATGAAACGGTGCGTAAAAACGTTTGTGTGTAATCAACCACCCCAGGAAATCCCCATTGGTTCACGGTGAACGCTCCCAGTGACTTTGCCCAAAGCGAAAAGGTGGTATCTCATTCCGCGCGAGACGTTCTCCGCGACAGAATAGAAAATTTCGTCTCCGGAGGATAAAAAGGTATAATTAGAGACGTCTCGATATCCGCGGAGACGTCTACGGAGACGAATTAAGGACTACTTCAGACTTTTTTTTTTCATAAATTGTCGCGAAACGTCTCGGAGACTCTCCGCAATATCGGAGAGACATCTGAGCACTCGGTGTAGTATTGTAGTTACAATCGAGGATTGAGCGGCTCGATGTTTGGTACGCGTCTATATGCTTATTGCACGTGAAACGGATTTTTTTTTTTTTTTTTTTTTTTTTTTTTTTTTTCCTTCGTCATATTTCATATAATCATTTTCCCTTTTTTAATTTCTGATTTTGGGATGGGGCAAGGTTGGAGAAGTTTCGAGATGCATACTAAACAACCTTTATTTCCAAGAAAACCTGCCAAAAAAGTCAGCGATTATTCCTCCTTTTGAGCATTGTAGCCGCAATACGTTTTAAACGTAAACAACAATTTTCAAAATGGATTTAATTTCCCTTTTTATTTTCTTGAAAGATGGAATATGTAGATTTTATCAAATCAAAATAAATGTTCTATTATAGGATTTCCCAGTTCAGTTCAGGAAGTTCGTCCTCCATTTGATAAATCGGTTTCATTCAAGTTAGACGATTTACGCTTTCAGTCGAATTTCCGGAGATTCAGATTCCCTTTTCCAGCATCAATTGCATTGTTTCACGTGTTCAAATTCCGAATTAAGGGCACTATATACGTAAAAACAGTTAATTCAAATTAGCAGAGGACGCTGTTAATGGCATTGCGGCAATACCGCCATAAGCAGCATTTAAAAATTCATTTTCAAGTTTTCAACTTAAAGTACATAGCATTCAAATTAGGCTTGAATTTATAGCTGCAGGAAATGTTTTTGTTTTTAATCATATATTTGTTTTCATCAAATGGCGAGTAGGTATTAGCACTTAATTGTGAATGAGTATGCTACCTTATATTACGTATGGAGTTATCGAAAATATTTTTCCAGTTATAATTACTTCATGAAATGAGTTTCTTTTTTCACAACATTTCTTTTTTTTCCTCATGTAATACTTTATCTTGCATACATTTACATTAATCAAAACACATAGAGACTCTTCCACATACACAAAGATTGAATTCGATCACGTGTATTCTTATGGGGGAGGGACCGGACAGGTGCCAAAAAGACGGAGAAAGAGAATAAAAAACATGAAATAACAAATAAAAAAAAAAATAAGAGACAAGGGAAAAGAAGGCGGGAAAGAGGAAAGGGAGGCGGGGGGGGGGGGGGAGAAAGAAAGGAAAAACAGGCGTCATATGGTCACCAATTCTATCTTAAATTAGGAGGGCCGCCAAATCAACTTTACAACTAAGGGGACCGCCAAATAAACCTTAACTTAAGGGCGCCCATACTAATCTTAAACTTAAGGGCCGCCGCTTCGATCTTCAAATTTATGGCGGTGCAAAAACTTTATCCATGAATCTTAGGGGCGCCACTCTGAATCTTTAACTTACGGGGCTTCCAATAGGACCTAAACATAACAAGATCTTAAAGTTTGTTGGGCGCCACTATTGATCTTAAAATACGGGCAAAAATTGATCTATAACCCACGGGGCTCAATTGACCTGAACAATTTTGGGGCGCCAAAAATCCGATCTGAAGCTAAGGGGCGCAAAAGTTGACATTAAACTTAGGGCGCGACACTAACTTATCTGGCGTTAATTCGGATGTTAGATTCAGGGGCAACCAAATCGCACTTTAATCTTTAAGGGAGAGGCAAATTCGCACCTGAACCAGCGGCGCCAGGATTAACTCTTAATCTTGGGGGCGCCATAGTGAAATTTGACACTATTTTATTCTAACAAAGTAAATTAAAACCAGAGCCTTAAAAAAAAAAAAATAATGTCGTTTTATCACAACACTCAACGTACAGACATCTTTTAAGATGATGGACAAGCTCAATAAAAAAAAAAAAGGAAAATTTCCCATTTTTATTTTATTATTTATTCTGATTTAATTCTCTAATGGAATAGATTAATAGAGCTCCAGAAAAAGAAATCGCTATCTTAAATGTTTAATCTAAAAGTAACGAGAGTTTAAAATTTGCCAAATTGCTTATACCAACTTGTTTAACCAACTGTCCAAAAGTCTGATTTGCCTCAGCGCGGATTTGAATGCGGAAAGCACGGCATTGCCAGTAATTTACTAAATTTGATTGCCTTTTGAGGGGGATTCTTAGCGGGGATTTTGACTTTGACAGGCTTTTAATACGCACAAGCGAAATAAACTAAATTGGAATTTGCAATGATTGAATTTGACGCTGTCAGACAGAATGATTTTAGGAATTTGAATTGAACCTGTTATGAATGCAGTGACGAACTTCCGAAACTGAGTGGGAAATCCTATATTATCAACGTCGCTGCCGATTTGTTTTGGCGATTGGGGGGGGAGAATGATCGTCGATATTTCCTCTATTCCCTTAATGTGACACATACGCATGTGTATACTGAATCGAACTGTACATTTTTATCGGTAATATAATGTTTCCGTATACACACATGACCTCATAAATATGAAAAAAACAACTCCAATTAGTTTTTTAATTTATGCGAGCGCGAAGCGCAGCGATTTTTTTTATTTTTATAATAGTGACATAAAAAGTTCATTGTAGCATAATGCGATGTGCAAAGAGGAAGAAGGGCTTTAACTGGTTTGTTCAGGGACACCATTATGATGTAATGGCTTAGATATACACACATGCATGGCATATGGATATCTACTAGTACACATTTTAAAATTCATAGGGCCATTATGCGAGCGCGCAAGCGCGAGCTGAAAACTCTCAGTCATAGTGACATGAAATTGGACATTTATTGCCAATTAATTATGCGAACGCGAAACATTATGTTTGATTAAATTGCGGACAATTATGAAGTAAATCCTATAGATACACCGTATGCACATTATTTTGAATGAGTACTGTGAAGTGTCGTCGAATTCATAGGCTGCTGTAATAATTGCGAGCGCGAAAGCGCGATTCTTAAAAATTCCACAAAATATTGAACTAGAACATGGTATTTGTTGTGTTACACGTAAGCGCAAAATTGATGGACAGGGCAAAGGGATTTAACTGGCTGATTAGAAGCGGACCATCATGACGATATGCCAACAAACGCAAATCTATAAATATGACGAATTCCAGTTAATGCCATATTGTGCGAGCGCGAAGCGCGAGCTGAAAATTTTCTTAATCACAGTGAACTGATGAAACATTATACTTGTTAGCGAAACGGGGAAGGAAATTGCGTTTAAAACGTACTGTTTGTGACGTTAATATCTATATACATTGAATAAAGCTGAATCGAATTCAAGCTACAGTTGCAATAGCCTATAATATGCGAGCGCGAAGCGCGAGCTGCCAAATTTTCATGCAATGTTCAACAGTTATTGAATGGAATTTAGCAACATGCGACTCATGAAGTGAAAGTGTATTGTATAATCAATGGTTCCTCAGACCCAAAAAGTAACCTTGTCGATGAAGACCAGATAGTGTTACGGACTCTTCAATATTCATTATGTTTTTTTTTTCTTCAAAAACATCGTGATATTGAGGGAGAATACTATGCACCCTGGCATCGGTGCCCCTGATTATCATCGATTTGAATGGGCATTTTTCCATTGTGAATAGTGAAACATCTCCGCTTCCTATTATGCACATTGGTGTATTGTACATGATTACCTAAGTATATCAGGCATATACGAGGAAGCATTAAGGTTTAAGTGAGAAAATTTTGGATTTTTTGAATGTCAGAAATATGCATTTTAGACTGCAAAATAATATAATTATGTCATTAAAAGTGTTTTATATTGATAAACGAATAGTAATGTGGTAGATTTATATGTACGTGATATAAACTTTTCATTTCTTGATATCAAAATATTGGGGGCATGATTGTAGGCTTACACACCACACCACCCTTCCCCCACCGAAATTATGGGGAGATGCATCCCCACATACCCCCCCCCCCCACAATCGACACTCAATGATTATTATCATGTATTTTAAGCTCTTGACAACCCCCCCCCAAAAAAAAAAAAACCAAAAACAAAAACAAAACAAAACAAAACAAAACAAAAACAAAAACAAAAACAAAAACAAACAAACAAACAAACAAAACAAACAAACAAAAAACAACAAACAACAAACAAAAAAAACACAAAAAAAACACAAACACAAACAAACAAACAAAGTCGGTGACTATGCTTCCTTTTGGGCATTAAAAGTCGCCCTCCAATGGGTTTAACGTGTACTACAGAATATTGTGTGATTCCGATTCCCCTTATATTTCGTTAAGTGATTAGAAATGTAGATTTTAGCAAGTTTAAAATAAATTGTCTAAAATAAGCAAGCATTTCAAACTCTTGAAGACCTCCAAAAAATGTCAGTGACTATGCCTCCTTTTGGGCATGAAAATGCTTAAGTTTAACACGTAAAATACATGTTTTTTAAATGGATAATATTCCCCTTTTCTTTCATTGAAACAATAATTAGAAATGTAGATTTTATAAAAATTTCCTTATACAATTAAGCATTCTAAACTTTTAACGACCTCACAAAAAAAGTCAGTGACTATGCATTTTTAGTTTTCCACATAAAAATTATTGTCATCTGCAGTTCAACATCACGTGCAATACCTCAGCGCATGCGCTAGACTGACATGTATTTCAAGTGTACTTCACCATTTTACGTGTATACAGGCGAGCTCGCACCTCTCCGTTATCATACTCTCTGGCATCGATCACCCTCCTAGCCTTGGCCAACTTCTAATCAAAAGGAGTTAGCTGACAAAATTACTTTTTATCAAAAATAACGCAATTTTTTTACGAACAGTACATGCATACATGACCGTGCCATTGGTATATAATAAAAAAGTATACTATAAATATATAGTTAATTAAGCGTATCTCTATAAAGCAAATTATAACAAATCTAATAATGACATTATTTTCAAAAACAAACTTGTTTTTAAGTATTTTCAAAAGTTTTGTTAAATATATAAAACGGAAAAATGAAGCTTTTATCGATAAATATTTCTCACCATCCTTAGTCATGAATCTAAACATTATTTGAAAGCTTGAATCGATTATAAAATTAAGCAACTCTTTGAAATGTTTTATTTTTCAGTGATGCTGATGAAGAAACAAAACAAAGTCTCATATATTCATATTCAAACTGATTTAAATCATCTGTCCACGATCCTAATTAAAATCTCCACTTAAAGTGGTTTTTTTTTTTCTTACTTTGTCTCGTGTGCCGTTCAAAATGAATCTAAGAGGTATAGATAGGCCATAGGAAACCCTTTTTTCAAAAATAATGGCAAACCCAATCGTGCCTGGCTGCCGGTTTCGGAGATGAAATTGTCCGGCCAAGAGAATCCACCCGTCATGCGTAATATATATAACATAATTTACTGTTGTATGACCAATGTTGATATTACATGCAAATCTTTGTAGATCTAGCAGAAATGTATTATTATACTTAGATTGTAACCTGATTCCTTCAGCTTGTGCTGCTTTATCAATGGATTATACTTTAGTAAATATATAATATGTAAATAAGCTAACTTCTAACAAACAAAGGAGCTAGCTGACAAAAAGAAAGGAAAAACAGATGATTCAACACTGCACTGCAGCTGAACGAATTTCCCCCAGTCAGTGGTATATATATATAAATAAAAGTATAATATTAATGTATAGTTGATTAAGCGTACCTTCATATAACTAATTATTACAAATGTATCAATGACATTATTTACAAAACAAACTTGCTTTAAAGTATTTTCAAGAGTTTTCTTAAATGTAGACAAAAATGTCGTTTACAATCATCTATGCAGACAAATAAAGCTTAAATCGACAAAAATTACTTATTATAGTTACTCGTAAATTTTAACATTATTTGCTAACTACAATCGATTATAAGATTAAGCAAGACAGTGTTCAACATGCTGATTAAGCAACAAAACAGAACAAAACAAAGTCTCGTAAATGGGGGAGGGTCCACGAGGCCGAGGGTCCACGAGTCCGAGTATTTTCCCACGAGGCCGATTTTTTTTCTCATATTGTATTTTGCAATATACTGCTGGGCCTCGCGGACCTCGGGCCCTCGGCCTCGTGGGCGCTCGGCTTCGTGGGAAGACCCCTGGTATATAAATTCATATTTAGACTGGTCTTAATTAAAATCTCCAATTAATTTTGTTTTCTTCTTTATACTTTGTCTCGTCTGCCGTTCAAAATGAATCTAAGAGGTAGATAGGCCATATGGAACATTTTTCTTTCTTTTTTTTCCAAAATGGCAGACCCAATTGTGCCTGGCTACCGGTTTCGGAGACGAAATTGCTCGACCAAGAGAATCTGCAAGTTATGTATACGTTACGTGTAGATATAAGCTTTGCTAGCTCCAATTTTAGTTTTGAAAAAAATATATACATAGATGACCTCAATGTTGCATACAGACTCAGTAAATAACTCAACTTATAGGAAATATTGGGACAGATTTTCATTGATTATGATTAATGAAAATCTTTATTTTATAATTAAAAAGAAAATCTGTCTCAATAATTCCTATAGAGATCGAATAGGAGGCCAGAAATGGGGGGGGGGTGAGATTGGACGGTGCTCGGTTGGCATACTGTTTTTGATAAGTGCACGCTATTGAACCTTCCACGTTTATCTACGCAAGTTAAGTACGCATGGCGGGCGGATTCGCCTGGCCGGACGTTTTCGCCTCCGACATCGGAGGGCTAGAGCATTCCTTGCACATATTTTGACGTCACTCACCTTCTCCTCAAAATGAGAGTCATTGTCAAGTTTTAGGGAGGGGCGGCCTGATTCGAGATTCGATCATCTTTTTAATCTGACAATTAATATTAATTTTTTTAATATTTATATTCTATGACTACTTAGTTTTCCATCAATGCGAGGTTATATTTCCTCCTTTCAAGATCTTCAATTAAATAATTTTTGATCGAGGCATTATTATTACATTAACATTTTTAATTGGTCAAAACAAAAAAGAAATGTGTGGCTATCCTAAATCAGAATTAGAAGTATGTCATCATTCTGATATAATATATAGAAATTAAAACTTGATTTATGAATAATCTCGTAAAAATGTTATCAGAACTGTGAAGCATTATAATTGTGTCAAGCGGTTTTTATGGGTGGGAAGTAGTGGCCACAGTACTAAGTAAAAGAAATCAAAACTGGGAACCTAGTGAGGCATTTCAAGAGATCTGGATGGGATCAGTTCACTAAGTTCGAGGATAAGCTAATGAAAATTTTGGGCATCAATTGTGAATATAGAGACTAGACCTGTCAAAAAGAAACTAAGCGGAAGTTTCCGCGGTATACTACAAATTGAAAAAAATTGTAATAGAATATATCATAAATTTAAAAATTATTATTTACAGTGGACAAATATTATTCAAATTAGAAGGGAAATTATCATTGCCAAACAAACTATTTGAATGAAAATTGCAATTAATTAATCACAACATTAATTTACAAATAGAAGTAATGTTTAACTAACACAAAGAAATGAAAACAACTGTTTTGGACCAGTTAGCGTTTATAATATATTTAACTAAATAGTAATAACAATTAACCATAATGATGGCACAATAAAGGGAACAATATATCGATTACATTGAATTTTTGTTACCTGGCAGATATTAATATTGTCAAAAGAACATACTGGAATGTTATTGTAAAACAAGAACCAAATATAAAAAATGTATTATGTTGAAAATCAAATTTTGAAATAATAAATACATTGTAATTTTTTATATTCTGAATGTGATATTTGTAGATAATTGATAAAACGGGGAAATTTTCAAATATTGAGATAAATAACTATATTTTTTTAATAAGAAATATATGAAAGTATTCATTTTTAATCGATTATGTTTTAACCACAAAACTTTTGATAAGAAACAAATTTAGCATCCCCGATTCAGTTCTGTATACTAAACGGGATTATACAAGCAACAGAGAGAATATAACGGAAAGGTGCAAGTTCGCCTGTATGATATGCACGTAAAATGGTGTAGTTTTGGAAATTATTTGTTATTCAATCAGTCTAGGCGCAGGCGCTGAGGAATTGCACGTGTTGAACTGCAGATGACGATAATATCTATGTGAAAACCTGAAAAGTAATGCATAGTCACTGACTTTTTTTGTAGAATGCTTGATTTTATAAGGAAATTTATCGAAATTTCATAAAATCTACATTTCCATTTTTTTCGATGAAAGAAAGGGGGAATATTATCCATTTCAAAAACATGTGTTTTACGTGTTAAACATAGGCACTTTCATGCCCAAAATGAGGCAGGGGCACTAACTTTTTTTGGGTCTTTAAGAGTATAAAATGGTTGCTTATATTAGACAATTTATTTAAATTTGACAGAATTAACATGTTCAATCGCTTCAGCGAAATATAATCGGAATCGGAATCAATTTAAAATATTCTGTACGTATAGGCCCCTATGCTAAACCCATTGGAGGGCAACTTTTCATGCCCAAAAGGATCGAGGCGTAGGCACTGACTTTTTTTTTAGGGGGGGGGGGTGGTCGTCAAGAGTTTAAAATGATCGATTATTTTAGAAAATTTATTTAAATTTGACAAAATCTACATTTCCAATTTTTTCAAGAAAATAAAAGGGGGAAATCATCAAAAAGATTAAAAACATCTCAAAACAAGTTCCGCAAAACAACTTTGTGCCCTAATAATCTTTTGGGTAATTGACTTTTATACCATCGGCAAGTTCATTTGTTTCTCTTTTTATACTTATGAAACTGTCAAAAAAGGGGGGAAAATGTTCACAGTCCTTCATTATTTTTTGTGCATTGAAGCATCAGCATTATAGATATCAATAAGAATTATACAAGAAAATTGTTTTTAAAAAAAAAACAAAAGGAAAAAAATGAATCTAGAAGAGGAGAAAAAGTAGACTTTCTAATGGCATAAACATCAAGAATAAAAAAACCAAAGAACATCCCTTAAGTCATAGACCCGTAGTTACAAAGGTGACCTAAAGTTAAGCCTATGAATCTTAAATTTATGGGTTTAACTATGAGTAGCAAAATGTGCCACAGTCTGTCAACGTTGTTATGTTTTTTACACATTTTTTTTTTCATATTATTTTACTGGGTTCTGGAATCTTACTTTAATGCTCAGGACAACTTTGAACTAATCATTCCCATCGAGGCTCTTATTAAGAGTTTCAGTTTCAACCATAAATTCTGATAAATCGAACAGCTATACTGTCTGGATAATTACTGTTCCGGATTGTGTCATATTTTGCTACATATATAATAAAAGACTCCTTCCGGCTGGAGTTTGTATGATTAGAAAAATAAAGTAAAATTTGAAAAACACAACACCGAAAATTTCATCAAAATCGGATGAGAAATAGCAATGTTATGAATTTCTTAAGTTTTGATTTTTTTTTAGGAAACATTTCTTGGCATAACATAATAGTCAGGCAGCTAGCTCATGATTGGTTAGCTGAACGAGGTACCACTAGTAAAGTATTGGAATATATGGGGAAGAATCCCACATGAATTCCCACAATTTACAATACATAACGCCAAACGTCTGCTCAGTTGCATTTCTGTGTCTTTTTTTGCCATAATTGTTTATAGCCCTACAGCCGGGGCGTCCACAAATGAGTGCCCATTTTACAAAAATTACTATATTCTGAATAAATAATTGCTAATTCATTTTCTAACACCATACTAACTTTGATGTCAAAATAAAGAATTACATTGTCTTAACGCTTGTGTCATTTTGAAATCAGACTGAAATCGAAAAACAGTTGAAAGTTTTGATGAAGAAATGTTTTTTTCTCACTTTTTTTACGCAAATATTTTGTTCCTTTTTCAATAATTTTTAATAAAATGTTGTATAAAAATTGATGTTTGTAACTTTTCTAAAAACTACCTACGTGCATGTGAATGATGCTGTAAAAAGAAGGGAGTTATATCTTATTCCGATAAAGAATATGATGAGTTAAGTCAGGAACGCAATATAGACAAAATCAACACTTTGCCCCGTGACCGAGAATCACACAATACCCGCACGTGTATTATGAAAAGCTGATTGTATGCGATGGTGTGTAGGCAAAAAAGTGCCAAAAATGCGGAACATTTCGATACTTTTTTGTCTGCTAAAAGCTATCGCATGTTATCGGCCTTTCCTTATACACGTACGGGTATGGGATTCTTCTTCGATACGGGGCAAATTGTTGATTTTTGTCTATATTGCGTTCCTGACTTTAGCTCATCATAATTCTTTATCGGAATAAGATATAATCCTTCCTTTTTACAGCATCATTCACATGCATGTAGGTAGTTTTTAGAAAAGTTACAAAACATCAATGTTTTATACAACTATTTATTAAAAATTATTGAAAAAAGGAACAAAAAATATTGCGTAAAAAAAGTTAGAAAAAAACATTTCTTCATCAAAACTTTCACTGGTTTCGATTTCTAGTCTGATTTCAAAATGACACAAGCGTTAAGACAATGTAATACTCTTTATTTTGACATCAAAGTTAGTGTTTGAAAATGAATTCTGCTATTTTTATTCAAATAGAATTTTTTGTAAAATGGGCACTCATTTTGGACGCCCCCGGCTGTAGGGACCTAATGCAGCAGAATTCACTGCAGACGTTGGGTTTAGTAATGTGGGATTCTTCCCCATATATTCCAATACTTTACTAGTGGTACCTCGTTCAGCTAACCAATCATGAGCTAGCTGCCTGACTATAACCTTTGCATGTTGAGCAAGCTGACGATGTCACAGTCCCACTACTTCCTTTGCATATTTATTGTATGAAAAACCCATTATCCAGATTTTCTTGCCCCAATGACATAAAAATAGGGATATTTTCTTTAGAATGTTTAAGGTCAGAAATGTTATTACTTATTTCAGTATTCTATGAGGGATAATTTTTTTGTACGCAATGAATGAAAAAAAAATCGATATAAGACTTCATAATTAAAATACGCATAAAAAGGGGCTTTGACATCATCAGTTTGCTAATTTGAATATTCATGAGACACAAAGCCAGAACTGTTTTACGAGAAAAAAAATCAATACCTGAAAATGCTGAACTTTGTTATTTTTTAAACCGATTTTGATGATATTTTTTGTGTTGTGTTGGTTGATTTTTACTTTTCTTTGTCAAACCTTTCAATTTCAGCCTGGAGTCCTTATTTAAAACACAAATTGAAGCCAGGCAGGGCTATCTTTGTGATGTTGTGGAACTCGGATTCATCCCTTATATTTAATCCTATCATGAACTTCACGATAGGATGGCAAAATTTTATATTTTCAGTAAATTCGGCTTTCTACACGAAAATGGGGTTCGGCTATTGATGTATAAGTACTATCATTTTTTAATAATTCTACCGGTGATTTTTATTATTATATTACTATTCTAGTAACTTAAATTGATCGAAGAAAACGATTCTGTTTATTAAAATGATGTACACATATATTAAAAAAAATTATATTTCAGCAATAATCACTAAATATATTACTAGAAATTATTTGAAATTTGATTGAATTATTATGTTCATTGTAATGCAGGGTATTGAAATTAATACGAAATGTGATCGATATATATTTTTCAAACATTTAGTAATCGATGGTTTGATTCCTATCGTACATGACGTAAGAAGAACGCGTGGAAAAGACGCGGTTAGGATAAGAACAGCACATACATCAGTACATGCAAGCATGTAAAATGATTTTGCTCCTGCAGTTAATTTTATTTTTGGAAAATTTAGGGACATAAGGGGTTTAACCATAGTAGTCATAAATATTAAGTAAATCATATTAATTGTAGTTCATGAGAATGTATCAGACTTGATAAGCATAATCGTGCTATTTTCTGATCCTATTTTTAGTTTTATGCAAATGTAAATCGAAATGTATTACGATGTTGATTACATGGATAATGATGTTGAAGTTCAATTTTAGTTTATGCTAGGTTTAGGGTTACGTATAGACAAATTCGGGCTGCGTTTCATGGAAGTGAGCCCTCTACGTGCCCGCAATACTGGGTGCTTCCAATGGTCAATACGCAATAAGCTAGGGGCGCGAATGTATATTTTCCTTCTACTGCAAGCCCCCTTACTATGGCCTGCCACAAGACAAAACATCACCCAAACCGAATTCATCTATAGTATCAGTCTATGGTTAAAGTTAGTATTTTGATTCGCAGTGGCGGATCCAAAGGGGTTCAACAGGTGCTCCCCTCCCTCATTTTTTTTTTTTTAACTACTGACTGATTGTACATGTTAAACTCGGGCAATTTTGATTCCTGGATCCACCAATGAATTGGTGAAAGGAATTTAAAGCAGGACAATTGCCGCCGGAATGAATTTCATTGACATCATGCAGTCTTGTAGTCTTCAGGGCCGAGGAGCCGGGTTCGGGGGGGGGGGGGGAGGCTGAATGGCTTCAGCACCCCTTTCAGTAAAAGTGTACAAAAAACGAGAAATTATCATCAACTTGTATATTTTTAACCCGTTCAGCCCCCCCCCATACACACACATTCGGCTCAGCCCCTCCACTTTCAAAAAAAGGCTCCGCAGCCCCATGTCTGTCCACTTTTGTAACAGACCACACAAAAGAATGCGCAAAGAACAAATTAAAGGTCAAGTTTTCCCCATGTTGACCGTTATTCCTGACTTTTGGTTCATTTTTTTTACTTTGAAAATTTATTTTGACCCTATGGCTGTCCATAGTTTATTCCTGCACAGCCATTTTGTGTCCTTTACAAAAGTAGACAATGATCAGTCAAGCATGACATTTAAAAAAAATTTTTTACTCTTGTGTCATTGCGGATATGAGCTTTACATATAAACCGTTCCCCTATTTTTTATTGGCAACCATTTCCAAAGTAATACTTTTAGGTTTTGTACAGACCACATCGACAAGACGGAATGGTGGTAGACTATACTACAATTCGCTATCATGGCTACAGACAAAAAACAACAGACATAGCAAATTACATTATTCTTAATAATTTTACTGGTTTTATTTACAGACAACAAAAACAAACAGTTCATTAAAAGAGCAGTGAAAACCCCAAATATACAAGGATAGCGGGGTTTTGTGTCAATTTGGGAATTTGACAAAATGCAATTAGAAAATTTGGCTAATAGCCGATATTACAATTACACAAAGTGGTAATTGGACCAAGAGAGAATTAGACCAATGGAACCCCTCAATTGTAAAACTGTTTCAAGATGTATTTAACAGCCAAAGTTGAGCTATCATGTATATGGACTGTGTATGTTATGTTGGTATCGTATACATTTTAGACAAAATGCATATACTCTTTTGGCTATTATGTCAGCCTTTTGCAGCAGCAAAAATATTTATATTCTAGTTTTTAGAGGATATAGTAGTATACCAATGACTATATCTTCCCACAACATGATTAAGCTCAAATATGTATGTTTGTCATTATATTGCGATTATCAAAATTCATTCCTATTTTTTCGAACCTCGAAAAATATACCGTACGGTGCGAACCGCTGACCGTTAGCGCAGAGAATAATGCACGCTGATGCGCCGTGTGTATATTGCTGTGTACTGTCCGTGCTGCACGCGCTGTAGTATCAACGATGTTGATGGAGAGTCGGTCAAGATTGGTAGTCGGATTTTCGTTTCGTATTACTGATCTATTGACAGTAAGATTGAATAGACAGTATAGGTCGATCATATTCTACAGTTATGCCAAGTTGCATTAGTTTTCGCAATTTGTGAAAAAGGCTGATACTACCTTTAATAAGACATTATTGTGACAAATATGGGCCTGATGGATAAAGAGTTACTACGATAACAATTTTGACATCAGAGATAAATTTCATGAAATACTGCATTTATATTGAATATTGTGTAATGTTACCATGAGAGTTACCATTGATGGCACAGTTATTATAATAGTAACTCTTTATTTACACACATATGGTTGGAAACTCGGTCTGTATTCACCCAGTAACTTTTTTTTTTACTAAACTGGATCAATCTCTGCTGACAAAAGGTATAATAAATTATTTGTAATTGATAAAAGCTAACTGTAATTAAGCTGCACAAAAAAGATTGAGCATTTATAAGTATTGTTGCAAAGTATATTACAGTTCATATGAAGATATAACATAATATACATGAATGTAGAATGAAAACTTTTAATCCCACTTTCCAATTTCCCCGATATTTCATGACATACAATTTTCACTCTGGATTACAAACGTGATCACTTACAACTTCATAGAGCAAACAGATGGACTTCTGTCAACAATGATATACAAAAGAATAATTAAAAAAAAAAATTAAGGGATTATCCTAGATAAGTTCTGTTTTTCTTTCTGGTATCAATCGATTGTCCTTCCAAAACTCCCCAATGCATAAGTCCAACTGGGCATACGTGCATTGTGCACCTCTCTATGGCATATTCAGAAATAGATGTATTCATCTATAGGATGTTTTTGAAAACGCACAGCTCTAGACAGGATGTGCAGGTTTACAGAGTATCTTTTCTCTAGTTTATCAAAACCGTAGGAACTACAGAAATTGGCCTTAGGGCAATGAAAGGTACAGGGCCAACGGACGATGGTTCCCAAGTTTAGAACTATTCTTCACCTCTGCAATTCAATATACAGTTGTTTCTTGGTCTCTGCTGCTGCGTTCTTCTTCGACAAATTACTAGAACACCCCTATTATCCATCATTCAATCTACTGTAGTTTCTTGGCCTCTGCTGCTATGTTCTTCTTCGTCAAATAACTAGAGCGCCCTCTATTATCCATCATTCAATTTACAGTTGTTTCTTGTCTGTGCTGCTGGGTTCATCATTGTCAAATGACTAGAGCGCCCTCTATCATCCATCATTCAATCTACTGTAGTTTCTTGGCCTCTGCTGCTATGTTCTTCTGCGTCAAATAACTAGAGCGCCCGCTATTATCCATCATTCAATCTACAGTTGTTTCTTTATCTCTGCTGCTATGTTCTTCTTCGTCAAATAACTAGAGCGCCCTCTATTATCCATCATTCAATTTAGTTGTTTCTTGTCTGTGCTGCTGCGTTCATCTTTGTCAAATGACTAGAGCGCCCTCTATCATCCACCATTCAATCTAAAGTTGTTTCTTGGTCTTTTTGTGCACCATCTCTCTGAAATCAGAGAGGATCTTGGTCTCTCTCTTCCCCCTTTCTTCTTTGTTGAACGACATGAGTGCTCTCTTCTCATCAGCACTGTAGATCTGGTTTTCCTTCCTCAGACGGACGGCTTCCATACGTCGATGTCTGTAGAGAAAGGTGACAATAAAGGTATGAATATAATCAGAAAAGTGAATTCAGAAGATGATATTGAGACTTCAAGAATAATAATGGCAAATTTCCTGATGTAATGTATTAACCATATTATATCAGCTTTCCACCCCCCCCCCTCCCGCGAGAATCCAAGTATGTCTTTCTTACTTTATCTTTTTTGAATTTATACACCAAATATTTTAGAATATTGTCTAATTCCCATTTTGTCTGTGTCATGAAATGTCCACTTGGTCTAACACCACTTAATTACCTGTAACAAACTGGTAATTACCTGTAACAAACTGGTAATGGACCAAATGTTTATTTGAGAATTAGATGATAATGAAATTAAATAAATTACTTATTAGACAAAATTGGCAATTAGACAAATTGAGAATTACACCCAGTATTTATTAGACCAAGTAGCAATTAGACCAAATTGTTGGTAGACCAAATTGGTTTAGCCCATATGGTATGAGACAATCAGAGTATTGGACCACTGCTTAGACCAAGTGGGTATAAAACATATACTGCATATGCTGAATATTTCACGTAGCTTTTATTTTTGCGAATCTCGCAACTTTAATGAACGCAAAAATTTTCACCACCTGATATTTCTACAGGTACTATGTGAATGCAATTACAGTAAATTCATGAAAATACACTCTCCCGAATATCCCGCCTTGAAGCAAATTCGCAAAAAATATATGGACGTGAAATGTTTGGCGTATGAAGTAATGTACTGACCTGCTTCCACTCATAACATAGCCGACATCTTCAAAGGTTGAGATTTCATCACTGGTCAAACCGATCTCTCCACGTCGAGGGATTCTTTTTCCATCTTGTACAAAGGCCGCCATTGCAGCACCTTCACCGGGCAGAAGGGCCTTACCAAAACTACCAAAGAAGGATTGGATAGGGAGAAACGGAAACGTTAGAAATCTTACAATTCCGCTACGAAATGCATCTTACTCATGTAGGCCTACTCTGTCAAGTTTTATCTAAGTCTTGAGTGAGGAATGGTATATTATTCCGGCTTGTATCACATTGTGAAAAGACAATGGCCCTATTCGTTTTTAAAGGTATCTAAACCCAGAGGGATTCTCTTTCCATCCTGTACAAAGGCAACCATAGGTTAGAAATCTTAAGTTTGGTAACAAAAAGTATCTTACACATACTCTGTCAATTTGTTTTAATATGCGTTCAATATACAGATGATGCAAACTTAAGAGTGGGTCAGTAGGTATTGTGTGCATAAGGTAACTATGGAAATGCTTTTCCCACAAAGTGCAGCCGAGTGGGTTTAGACTAGTTTCCATAGTTACCGCATGCCCACAATTCCTACTGACCCACAAAAACAATGTCCACCATCTGTCATAGTATGGTGAAAAAAAATCACATTTTCACATCAATATTTTGTTTGTATGTGTTCATTATCATTTGAGTGAAAACTATATTTGTGTTCATTATAAAAGAAATGTACTATATCAACTTTGAAATTTGATAGGATTTGATACTTACTCCAAATAACCCATGGATGACAGCGTTGCATTGGCAGGCATAGGACCTATTAGACCACTGTCTCCTTGGCCCTCTACAAAGATAATAATAAAAATAACAATTTACTTCATAACGATTTATACTTCTTATTATTAAGGGTTATACATGTGTGGCCCAACATACATCATAACAAGAGATGTTAACACCAGAATTATAGTTTTAAACACCCTTCCACAGTACAAGAGTTTGATGCCAAGGCTCATGCATGGAGTACATACACCTTTGCCCTAGGCGCGAAAATATAATTTGGAAACGCCCTCCTGATTTGGGCATGTCTCTAAGACTACAGTTAATAACATGAACGCAATCAGGCGCCTCGTAATGTTTTGGCATGTAAATGGCGATTTACAAATGCTGTTCATCATCATCAAATAACCAAAAACTTTCCCCACCATCAGTAATAAATCATGAACTATGAATCTCCTCAATGTTAATGTCTTACGTTTGGTAGCTTCAACCCACTGCTCCTCCTCTTCCTCCTCCTCATCCTCGTCAGAATCATTATCAGAATCTGAATCGTCATCTTCGCTCTTCACTTTCTTCTTCTTATGGGACTTCTTACTGTAAAAACAAGAGAAATACACACATAATCCACTAGAGTCTGTATCAAATAAAATGGTACAAGTGAAAAACATTTTTTTATAGTATGAAGATTAATCACAATGTTTGATATTTCCATAAAGCAGGAAAATGAGGCGTTCTTCTGCAATTCATCATCTCATTTAGGGCTGTTATTTTTGAGATATGACCAGTTTTCTTCATTTGAAGGAAAATAAATATTTAGCATGCTTTTCTATAGCTTTGTGTATGTTTCTTACATTATGGCCATGAACTCGGAGCTCTGGAACAATAGGTTTGCATACTTTCCATTCTCTATTTAGCATTACTTTAGTTTTGCAAAAGAAAATTATACAAAAGTACATAAGCAAGAAAAATCTTTTGGCTTTAATACAGTACCAAATGCACACATCCTTAGAGAAGATTTCATTATTTCCTTAATGATTTATTCATTGGTTGTACCTATTTTTTTTTCTATACAGTTTGTATTATGTCTTAGATGGGTTCAATGCACTTCCACAAAGGGTGAAGCCTGTATTTTCCATTTTATCTGTGTCTTTTTCATTTATTTCTACTTTTGTATATGTTGCTATATATAGTATGTTGGAAGCTTTTTTTTTTTTCCTTTCTTTTCTTTTTGCTTTCCAGAACATTTTGAAATTTTAAAGATTTTTTTATACAAGATTTAACATCTCAGTGACAGTGTATTAGTGATAAGATCTTTAAAATACAAACATACCTCTTCTTCGACTTCTTCTTTTTCTTCTTTTCCTTTGCTCTCCTCTTTCTTTTCCTTTCTTTTCTCCTCCTTTTTCTCTCCTCTGACAAAAAACAAAAACAAACAACAACAAAATCAATGGTGAGTATTAATACATCACGTGATAGAACTATTACATCATTGATATTGATAATATACATAAATACACATCTAACCATTTCGTCTCAGAAAATGGATATTGTCTTACCATCCTTGCATCCCCCCTTTACTAAAAAAACAAACAAAACAACAACAAAAACAACACACACAAAAAAATAATCCTCAACATCAAGATAGACTTTTGCTTTCACCCACAGAGGCCTGAGCCCAAGTATACTCAGTCTGAGGTCTATGAGAAATGTATGTCATAGCCAAATCATCTTGTCGCGCCGACAGGTTAAAAAAAAAGAAGTACAAATATCATTTGACTTACTTTGATACAGATTCAAATTACGAGTGACATATTTTTACTCCTAATACTGGTAGTAATTAAAAAAAAAAAAAAGAGGTTTTAAAGGACTCATCCGGGCTGGAGTTTGCATTATAAGAAAAATAAAGTAAAATCGAAAAAGCACAACACTGAAAATGTCATCAAAATCGGATAAGAAATAGCACAGTTATGAATTTTCTTAGGTTTTGAATTTTAGGAAACAGTTCTTCAAATTGGCAACTGATGATGTCTCAGTCCCCCTACTTTCTTTGAATTTTATTGTATGAAATACCAATTATCGAGATTTTCTGCCCCAAGGACATAAAAACGCGGATTAATCCTTGTGGAATGTTCAAGGTCACAAGTGCTTTTACTTATTTCAGTATGAGGGACAGATTTTCTGTATACGCAATATATGAAAAATGAGATAAATAGATTTCATATAATAAAATACACAAGAAGTGGGGGACTGTGACATCATCAGTTTGCTCATTTGAATATTCAAATGAGACAATGAGACAATTGCCAAGAACTGTTTACAAAAAAAATCAAGACCTAAAAAAATGCATAACTTTGTTATTTTTCATCCGATTTTGATGAAATTTTCTGTGTTGTGCTTGATGAATTTTACTTAATTTTACAAAACGTTTTCATTTCAGCCCGGACTCGCTCCTTTAATAGAAACCCACCTTCGCTATCAGTCTCACTCTCACTACTCCCTGATACTTCCTCCTCAGCCTCTTCTGCTTCAACCGCTGCATCAGAACTAAATCAGAACAGGTAAAATGAGGGGGTAGTGTTAGGGTCAATACATCTTGAAATAAATGTTCATTAGAACTAAATCAGAACAAGTAAAAGTCAGAAAAATTCTGGCATTAGGTCAATACCTCTTTTAGTTGTTCTTATCAAAACTTAAAATGATCATAGAATTTACAAGAGTATTTTGCACAAACACACTTTCCAAAGTAAGAAGAGTGTGAGAACAGTAATAATAATAATACAAATTTCTTATAGTGCTTTACCAGTTTTGGATTGGATTCATAACAATCTTGCACTTACAGTTAAGAATCTCCACTTCCTGAGGAGCATTAAAAGTAAAAGGTGTCAGGGTTTTATCAAAATTCAATACACTTCATATTGTTTTGATGACTGAAAGTTATGGCTAGTCACTTACTAATTAGTTTCTTGTTGTGTTTGTACTGAAAATGGAGATTTTTTGATAGCATATGGGATGGTTTGAACCTTGATCGCTACGGGCACTCCAGTGGTCTTATGGATATGATGCTGGCCTAGTAATCCAGAGGTCATGGGTTCGAATCCTGCCCGATAGCTTGTGATTTTTTTTCACAGCTGTCTGGCTCCAATTCTTCACACTACAGTTGCATGTGTTTCTATCTTTTTGTATCAATAAACTGATTTGATTTGATTTGATTAGATTTGACTCACTCTTCTTCTGGTTTCTCCGGTGATGCACCCCAAACCTCAGGAACTCCCATGACAGATATCTTCTCTCGTTCTTGACCTCTCCTGAAAGAAAACGAGATAGGGTTCAAACGAGCGCTTCCTAAAAGGCACAAACTACAATCAAACCATAATGAGTATCACAGCAATAGAATTGGGTAGAATATTTTGAGAGTACGTTTCTTGAGTCATGCAGATGACCACAATATTGCTTTGTCATTGATGTCAATATACATGTAATTCCTCAATTCATATTTCTCACAGTTAAATATTCAGTCTATATCAAATCTAAAAATAATACTTGATCTCATTTCATTTTACAAGAAATCCTTCTCCCTCAATAAAATCCAATTACTGTACTTGTGGAAATATTCGCGGTACATTAATTTTCATGGATTTTGCGCGAAGTTTTAAAAAACTGCTAATATATCCATGGGTATGTTTTATTGGGAGGGTTTAGGGTTTGATTGAATGCTTATGAACTTGCAGCACAAATTTAAGAACCTGTAAATAGGCTTTGAGGCCACTCAGCACAATCTTTTAAAAATATTAAATACTCCCTAGTAGCGAATACATTACATTGTAGAGCCAAATATCATTTTTGAGGAGATTTTCAAACAGGATGACCCGTTGGTGACAAATGAGAGGGCTTTGCAGACCTGTGTCAAGCCCTAGCTGAATATCAATTTTTTTTTTGTAAAGGGTGGACATGAAAGCAAAACTTTCAAGCACATTTAGAACACCAATCCCCAGCTCACCTTTCAAAGAAAAGATTTTGTTGATCACTGTGCTCGTCATGTCTTCGCTGATGTCCGTTTTGTCTTGACCTCCCGTCAGCATGACCCCCGTTCTGCTTGATGTCGTCTCGGTACTTGGCGATCTTTGAGTTCAGGTCCTTCTCAAATTGTTCCCTATCAAAAGCCTTGTTGAATCTTGATTCTCTCCTTCTACCTTCACCCCTGTGTCCATCTCTTCTGTCTCTATTATAATCATCCCGAGTGTTTGTTCTTTGAGGAGGAGATCTGTTTCTTACTGGACTGTCTCTTCTGTAACGCTCTCTTGGTGGTGGTGATCTAGATCGAGAGTCTCTGGAACTACTCCTGGACCTGTCGCTACTTGAGGAATATGATCTTCTTCGTTCTCTGCTACGTCTTCTATCTCTGGATCGGGACCTGGATCTGTTTCTACGGGTCTTGTTCCTATCCCTGCGTTCTTTTGAATCAGATCTCGATCTGCTTCTTGAGCGGCTTCTGGAGAAGGATCTGCTCTTGCGATATCTTGATTCCTCTCGTCTCGTCTTCTTGCTAGATCTGCGGTCGGGACTGTAGCTGGGACTCCTTCCGCTGCCCCGGCGGGAATGGGAATCCTTAATCCCTGGCCCCATTTTTAAAGTACCTGTAAAAGCAAAAGAAGACAGATTTTGAGAAGGTAAATCATCTGACAATAAGGACATCATTAATATGAAGCTACAAATAAATTGTATTAGGGTCTATATAGGTCTACTAGATACCATTATTGACTAGAACCCCCCCCCCCTCATTCTGCCACAACCAAACATTAGACTGTCAACATCGAGTCTTAACGTCCAAGTTCTTAATCTTATTCTTATTTTCAGTTTTCAAAATCAAATTTAAGAAAAATTGAAGGGGTTAGGCCCTAACAATTAGGGTTTGGGGAATTGCACAGAAAAGTCAAAAGACAGACTTAATTTTCACATCACAAAAGGCCTTGCAGATCTGCAAATATTACCCATTTTGAGTCAAATGAAATGATCACACGTCTGATATCTGTCTCACACACTACACACAGTGACACACACTGCACTGCCACTGAGCTGCTGAGCTGAGCTGCGCGACAAGCTGCACACAGCACTGGCGAGCCAATAAAGGCAGCATGCCTTGCCGCTGCGCCAGCGGGCTGGGGTGGGTAGAAAGCCCGAGAGTGCGTCGTCGACATTTTCATCTTCGTCGTCATTCTTGGCATGCGATTTGCAAATATATCACACATCAAAGCAAACTAGCTTTATAAAAAAAAATACCCTAAACTATCACCGTGTCAGAATATGATAGCAATTAGCAACGTCGTGAGAAACTAACCTTTCAGAGTCTTGTAATGTAAGTTAGATATATATTATTTCGTTTTTACGTCGCGTTGTCCCAAACCGGAAGTGATTCAATCGCGATTTTGAGGTCACGGATATTTCAAGATTTTGGCCGGATATATTCGGATGATGATATGATTCGGATATCTAGATGTTTTGTTTCTGTTTCCAGGTTACATGTAAAAAGAGGGAGATGAAAAACCGAATAAAAAATATTGTTCAAAAGAATATCAATAAAGACCACCCGTAGAGTTATCATTATCTGAAATCATTCTTTAATATCGTCGACTACGCGGGGGAACTTTTTTTTCACAATAACCGGTTATTTTCGTGTAAACAATGGCAATGTTGTCATGACAATAAGATCAAGGGATGAGCAATGTCGCAATATGGCTGTGCCTGCTGGCATCAAACTAGACGAAGGGAGCAGTCATTTTGCATCTAACTGCTTTCCTGTTCGACAAATATTTGGATCATCAGATAGTGGTGAGAATATACATCGTATTCCTTTATAAGAAATTGCTAAATGATGAAAATTGGGTGGTGGTGCACGTTCGATAATGTCGGGTATTTTTTGTAAACAACACGGATGCTGTGCAGTGTGCACAGCACGCATTTGTGCACTGCCAGGCCCCAGAGCATGGCTAATTGGGCGCGGGCCCAGTCCAGTGACGGTGAATGTGATACGGGCAAAAGAGAAAGAGAGAGAGAGAGAGAGGGAGAGATGAAAGAAAGTAGACCTAACACAGATGAAAAAGAATATGGATGAACATTTTGGCCACTACAATAAATGCATTCTTCTTGTTTAATAGCCTAGCTTTGGCTTACTGCGGCAGCCCGTACACGAAGTGTACGGGCTGCGAGTTATTAGCATCAAAAGACAAAACACGAGGTGCCTTCTCTTTTCCAGACAAAAATGTCAAAATTATGGAATAAAAGATGGACAAACCTATTTAATTTATTAGTTTATGTTCTTACAATACTAGCCGGATGTCTATCCTCATTTTTTATGATGATAATAAAGCAAAAAAATGGCATCAGAATTGCTGTTACAGTGTAGTTAAATGAGTCACATTCGCGGTGATTAGTTTGCAACACGCATGCGCGACATCGGCAGCAGCTATATACTCTACACGCTAGTATTTTGACAGAGATCGGAGGAGACTCTGAAATGGACTGGAAAATACAAGATTTCTTCAAATGCACACAATATTTTAGGAATATCTGAATTGCATCTAGTCTGTTTAGGTTAGTGACATTAAATGAATTATATTTTTGCAATATTTTACCGATTCTTAGTGGTATTTTTAACCATTCCAAATCGCACCTTAAAAATTTTGAAGGGTTTCTTTCAGGACGCTGCCACTTCGTGGTAGCGTCCCGGGGCTAAGCTTTGGCATTACGTTGGCCTATTAAATTTTAGAAATAGTTTTTTTGTTTTGATTTTCGATCTCAATCATTTTTGACTGTCTTTTGAATAAATTTTAGAACGAATCGTGTTTGTTTTTTAAATTTTCTCTTTCTTTTTTTCCTTTAAATCTAAGATTTTAGTTCTTGATGTTTCTCTTTTTCCGTTGTCTCATCTAGACGTATCTGTGTCTCTCCCGTCTTGTTCTTCTTTTGCACATAGCCTAATGCATTTTTAACCCTCTTCTTCAAATTATTCTCCATCTCCTTGCATCTATTTTTTCACCTTTTCTCTTTCCATTTTTATTTAATTCTTGTATAAGTTGTATAGATCTAGACCCTACCCAGTTTAAAGTTATTGGGTACTCGGACGGGTTGGGTGTGGGGCAATCAATTTTAATAAGCCATTTGGAAGGGTTTACAAACAATGTCTTTGGTATTTTAGCAAAAAATGTTATAGATCTAATATATTGTGGAGAACAAATAATATGAATGATGATAAGAATTATTCAACATATATTTTTGGCTTAATCCTGAGACAAAAAACCAGGCTTCATTTTTTTTGTAAAGTGTCTGGACACCACTCACTCAAATTTGCCGTTGTTCTTGTGTTCCCACCTGTTTTGGTTTTTTTTTTTTTTTTTTTTTTTTTTTTTTTTTTAATGTTTTCATTTGAAAATGAATTACGCCCAAAGGTCTCTCTCTATCTTGTTAGGCCATTATTACTGTCCAACAGGCAAACAATTGCAAAGGGGGTCTAACAAACAGGTTTTAGGGTGCTCAGTTACAGCTGTAATTTTAATGTCATCTGTATAAATAAAACTACTATCTCCCTGTAGAAATTGTAATGGAACATTTTAAAAAATTTTATAAACTCCCAGTAACTTTTTGTTCTGCAACACTCTGTTGAAATCAAACTGTAATTTTTTGTATCTTTCCAAAAGCTGGAGCCTGGTTGGTTGCACACCGAACCGAACAAATACGACAACTATCCGAACCTGTCGCAGAACCAAAGACATACGCACAGCTCAAATATGAACGCAAGCAGAAGGAGAAGCAAGAGAGGAAGGGTGAAGACAGCTTACAAGATGAGGAAGAGGAGAGTACAACACCTGGTGTCCTGGATGGATTCTTTTTGGTAAGATTTTATTCTGTCAGGTGGTTCCTAAATGGAAGAAAAACTAGTCTTGTTTTTAAAATGCACCATGTGATAGTGAAAAAGGGGAACCAAACAACTGCTTAGAGTGTGATTGATATATAGTGCGTCCCAAAGAGAACTATACACCTTTGACAAGGCTACCAAATTAAAAATATATATATCTTGGGGAAAAGGTTTAGATGTATATAAAGCTCATATCCTCAACTATCATTATGACACAAACAATTCTGAAAATAACGCATTCTTCAGTGAGCAATGCCCACTTTTATGAAGGACACAAAAAATAGCCTGCGCAGGAATTCGCTATTCATTTACCACCTGGGTATGGCATGCCAAGAAGGATTTAAAGAAATAATGGAATGAATCAGCTAACAGAGTAAAAGATATACTGTATAAGTGGTTATTTTCGCGGTGACTTTATTTTCGCGAATTTCGCGAGTCGGTCATCGCGAAAATTTCCACTTCAGTACAAGGCTATTTATAGTAATGAAGTCATCACCAAAATCGCGAAATTTTGCTCTCGCGAATTTCTCCAATTAGTCCAAAATCGCGAAAATATCTGTAAGCGAAAATATTGGCTTATACAGTATATCAAAAGCCAGAAATCAACAATCAATATTATTCAAAATGTATTTTTTTCACCGTTTTGTTTTCATATCATTGATTTTTTGCTCCGACTTCAATTTATTTTTGTCTTTGTTAGCCGATTTATTCCATTATTACTGGAATCCTTCTTGGCATGCCATACTCAGGGGATAAACGAATTGCGAATTCCTGCGCAGGCTATT
Organism: Paracentrotus lividus; assembly: GCA_940671915.1. NCBI lineage: Eukaryota > Metazoa > Echinodermata > Echinoidea > Camarodonta > Echinidae > Paracentrotus > Paracentrotus lividus. The sequence goes on along the minus strand of CALNVZ010000674.1, from coordinate 3,840,863 downwards.
TTTTGTGTCCTTCATAAAAGTGGGCATTGCTCCCTGAAGAATGCGTTATTTTCAGAATTTTTGTGTCATAATGATAGTTGAGGATATGAGCTTTATTTTTCCCCAAGAATCATATATTTTCAATTTGGTAGCCTTGTCAAAAGTGTATAGTTCTTTTTGGGATGCATGGTATAGCACCAAAGAACATGTTCCAGTTGTTTTTAAAGTCATTTGTAACTTTAAGAATGACTTGGTGAAACACCCCCATTAATTTGGGCTACCTGCAATACAATAATCAATCAATATTGTTCAATTTTATCGATATTATCGCCAAATTACAGGGATCAAAGGTTATATCGTTGACAGCTCAACTTCCGCTAGGTGCGACAGCATGCATAACCACCATTGGCTGAAATTCCTTTGTTTTTACCATTTCTGGAGTCCTAAGGTGCGCTGAATTTCATATGTACTTCCTATATATGTTTTTGATAGGCCAATCGAAAAAAGAAAGAAATTCAACTAAACAAATTCTTCTCAATGCAGACCAAATGGAGGATGTCTTGTTCCCTATGATCGACAAATTTGCTAGATTACTAGTAGGCCTATGTGTACATAGTTATTTAATATGCACGCGCACACCTCGCCGTGCTTGCAGATTTTGAGCTGGAAATTGAGTTGTCAACGATATTGCGATGCATGTTGGGTCAGGTCGCTCGAATTGGAAGCTCATATGAGAAATACATCAAAAATAAAGAATAAGAAAGAAATATTTATTGAAAATAAATTCTATTTTGTTGTTGTTGGTTTTTTTTTTTTTTTTTTTTAATTCATTTATTTATTTATTTATTTATTTTATTATTATTATTATTTTTTTTTTTTTTTTTTTTTAGGGGGTTATAGAAACATGTTAGGTGTCAATGGTAGAAATAAGGGATCTCGTGCACCCTTTTCTCCCTGTCCATATGTTGTAGTTAAACTGTAGGTGCAAAATCTTGATTCCAATAACTTGAGTGATGATTAAAGTAGGCAGTACATGAAAATGGAAAGATGTTACATTCATTTATTGAAAAACAGTTCTTCAACTTATTCCATCTCTTATTTCTTCATTGTTCTCAGAAAGTTTTACATATCCAAATCTATAATTTTTGCAGTTTTGTATGCTTGATAATTGTATAGGTTTACTTAAAGTTATTTTTTCTTGTGTGACTTGGTAAAGAATTTCTACATGTAGATCTGGAAGTGGTGCCTTTACTATCATAATATTGTTCTTTTAGCTGACACATTAGTGTGTTGACAACCCTGCTGTTCTGTGTTTAGCAGGCCAGTTACCTCTCTAAATTTGAACAAGGACAAGGAATCTTTGAGTGCTTTGTGAATTTTTTTTTTTTTTAATCTTCAAATGATATAAACTTTTAACCTCTCTTTTATTTCTTTATCATCTTTATATCCTTTCTATAGCTGACACATTGTTGTGTTGATGACCCAGCTGATCTGTGTTCAGTAAACATAGCAGGTCAGGATCTGACGGAGGTCAAGCAGGAAGACTTTGAACTCTTCATTAATGTGGCATACGTCAATGCTGGTGAAAACCTGCTACCATTTCGTAAGTTCCCTCCACGTGGCTAATTTTAGGGAGCTTTAGATTTCTCATCCATGACGCGAAATCTTCTGATATGGAAAATAAGCCCAACTGCTCTTGAATAAGGAGGAGAACTCAGTAATAAGGGGGAGAAGATTCCACGTAATGGGCTTCATCTTTAATTCTAAAGCTCCCTATTGATATTTTAGTAATCTTCAGGTAATTGCTGAAAACAATGGTCTGGAGAAAAATGGATAAGCAATCCTCATTAAAATCGCAGATTAAAAGGCTGGTTAATTTTATATGAATACTGGTAGTATAGAATTATTTATTATTTTATATTAAGATTTAATCTTATTTAATTTCATGGTGTAAAACTTCTTTTGAAATGTTGAATTGAATCATTGATCTATAGATAATATTCAGATGAATGATTTTGCATGGATATGATAGTTTGAAAAATTTTGTTTGAATGACAAGATAGATAAAAACAAATCAATTATACATCTGTTTTGAAATATAGTTTTAAAAATATGCTGTAGAATTGGGCTTGTGGTCTTCACGCAGACTGTTATCATTTAAAAATTTGATAACTGCGAACAAACATGTTAATATTATCTCTTGCGCCCTTTTTCAACAGATGCTTTCAATCATTTCCCCATTGTACGTGAACTTGAGCTTCCTCTCAATGGTCTACGAGGAATCAACGTAGAATACAATCAATTCCCTTATTTAGAGGTAAGTTCATAAATCTCAGTAGTCGATAATAATAAAAACATATGACACAAACAATGTATAAGGTGCCAAATCCACTTGATACCAAATGCACTACAGTTGGCCCACATATGCAAAAGAGAAAAAAATCATGAAAAAGAAGTACATGTATCTGCATTTGTAGGCTGAAAAATATAAGTAAGGTGTTTAAACGTTCAGGATTCTTCATAGGCAGTCCATTTTTCATCCTCATATTTTCTTCCTCCAAACAACAAAATCAGAGGTAGTTACAATGAGCCTGTAAGAATAAAAATGAGGGGAAAAAAAATTAGTGTTTCGAAATGCTTGAGTTCTTTGTCAATTGAAGACAAAAGAATTAAGGTGTCTCTTAATTTATACAGTTCTTGTCCTCTTCCCACAAAAGAAATATCAAACTCTTTACATTTTCCACAAAGGAGATATGTATACTGTTAATATATGGACTAATCTACGAAAGCAACTACATGTAACTTATTCAAACAATCCTGTCTTTGTATAGTTTTTGAAATGCCTATTAAGGTTGGATATTAAATCTGAGTTATTACAGCTTTGAGTCAATGAAGTTTGTATAGGATATAGAAAGCTATCAAACAGCCTTGACATGCCAGGAATTAGTAATGTTGTATTATAGAATGGCTAGCCATGCATCTTGTAAATTTGCCATGCATAAGTAATTACCGGACGCATGGCTAGCCATGCATCCGGTAAATACATGCATGGTTTTTAAAAATTGATCTTCGCCAAAAAATTTCACCATTCTATGAAACAAATGATACACAGGTTTGTTCGTGCATCGGTAGGACTAGTTAGCATGCGGTAGCTATGCAAACTAATCTAAACCCACTCGGCTGCGCCTTGTGGGTTTAACAGTTCCATAGTTACCTTATGCTCACAAATCCTACCGATACTCACATCTGTGCATCATTTTTATAATTGGTAAATTTCTATTGATATGAAATACCAGTGCCTGTGGTTGATGCTTTGAATAACTACAAAGGGCCAACGCTGCTCCATTTTCAATTCAATGGATCATTGAGCCCAGTAGAGGGGAAGAGAGTTTGGATTTCCCGCCATAATTGTTCTTTGAATGTGAAGTTGATTGTCAAGCTTTTTGTGTTGTTTGGTGTTAGCCTCACCTTTTGGGTGGTATTGATTTTCAGTTTTAGAATTATGGATATTACAAATATGAGCAAAGGTTACATTTTTGAGGTTGAAATAATGTAATGTTGTTTGGTGTTAAATTGATTTTTAATAGATATGATGTTTGACAAAAAGATGGATATAAACATCAGGAAAAATTTACTCTTGATGGCCCATTTTCTCAAAAGTGTCCTAATAAGTTTAGCTTAAATCTGGGGTTTAACTATGGGTAGCAAAATGTGACATAATCACGAAAAGCAAGCCGATAGATAGGTCTCAACTATAAACCATATTCTCTGAGTCTCTAAATAATTTATGGTACATTTCAATGTTTAAGCAGTTTTAAATTCAGCCTTAGCGGCCTTACCGATGGGTTTCAAAGTTCAACTCTGATTATTTTCAAGACTGATTATTTATTCATTTTTAAGTTTTTATTCTCTATATATTTTTTTTAAATATGAGCATACACCTGCTAAAGATAAACACTGTTAGTTAGGTTTCTAAGGATTTTAAATATGGTTGCTATTATAAACAAATTGCAAATTCATTGAGATACAATAAGTTTCCCGCCTTTATTTCATTCATCACAGTTGAGCAGGTTTTAGTGCTTCTATTTGTTGCCATCTTTAGTTGAAAAGAGCACTCATGTGCTACATGTAATTGTGTTATTTATGTTGTGTCCATGTTTTTCCCTCTTTGTATTTTCTGTATCAGAGCCAGAAAGGTATTAAAATATCTGAATAAGGCTATGTTGATAGTGATAATGTTAAGCATAATTCAATGTTTTGCTTGGCAACAACATGTAGATGAAGTATTTATGAACTAAATGTAGTATCTCTGGGGGGGGGGGGGGGAGGGGGGGGGACCCAAATTCAACAGTATTTCAACAAAATCCACCTAATTTATAGTACAGTAGAAGCATGCAGGTTCATGTATCTGATCACAAAACCATTTCTAAAGATACTATTTTTTTTTTTAGATATCACCTAATAATTACAATCAGAAGTCATTCCATTTCTGTTTACATTAATACAACCATTGATACCTGGTGATCCCATTGTCAAGTGCAGAGCGTCCCTCAACCCCAGGGGGTCTTTCCCGCCATTTCAAGCCCCCATTGTACATACAGTCCCCAGGAGGTTCTGGTATCAATAGAATCCTCCTACTCCAGCAACTCCCATTGTATTCACCTGAGCGTTGCAAGGTTTCGGCTGTGACGCTTTTGGTTGTTAAGTCTGTGGGGGTTTCCCATAGCTATTGTTTCATAGATGATCCCTTTGGGTGTATTATCTTCGTATTTATACCCCCATCTCTCCCCCACAAAGGTATGGGTATTGATAGAAATCATCCAACCCTAATATGAAATTATAAATCTTATAAACCATTACAAATCACACAAATTGGGTTTGGGATGAGGGAAGCTTAAGAGTACTCCTCATTTATTATAAAGCTTGTTGGATAGATGGTATTTTTCTTGGCTCATCCTCATGGAAATGGGACATACATGTAGCAGGTATATTATTTATCAGCATCCTTATAATTCTCAGGAATCAGTATATGACTGTCTTTATTCATTTGTGGGATGCGAACTTTATTAGCTGCTATCAAATTGAAGAGGAAGTTTCATAATTTTCATCAAGCAATCTGTGTAAATCTGAACTTATTGATTGTTGGATATTGATTTTCTTCCCTGTATTTCCTTCAAATCAGCCATGTAATTCATTGATATAACTTCCTCATTAATTGATACTAGCAGCTTGTTGGATAAATGATGCTTGTTCCTGATTACAATACAAACCGTTGCACTGTAATCCGAACAGAACATGCTGTGTGATATTTGTCATATTTCATACGGATTCTTGCAAACTTGATATATGTCAGTTATTCTTATTTATTTAGAGTTTTAACTGTTATTTAATAGAGAGTATGTTCTACTATCTAGCAGATATTTACCTACATTCAAATTTTGCAAGAAGATTATGAAGAGTCATTATGGCATCACTGTTGTTATTTTTTGTTATCCTTGTTATTTTGTTATATTTATTGTAGGTCTTGGATCTTTCCCACAACAATCTTTCCAAGGAGGATGTCGCAAACCTAGGTCTCCTCTCAAGCCTCAAAGTGCTGTATCTCACAGGAAACCAGCTCAGATCACTACCTCCTGAGATGGGCAAACCGTTCAAAGTACAAATAAGGTAAGCCTTCAATGAAGACTAGACTATTGTTATCCAGCCACACAGTGATACATGAGCAATGCCATGGTAACAGATTCAAACATGAGCCCTCTTTCTGTACCAACATTTGGTTAATGATTTTTTATTTTTTTTATATTTTTTTAAAATCTTTGGTCAAGTTTAAGTTAATGGCAATTATTTTATTTTATGGCCAAAAAATATTTTGCAAATAGAAAAAAAGTAACGATGCATCAAAGTAATATGGCTTTTGCAAAATTATCATGAGGTTAGATTCCAACAAATTTGTTGATTTTTCTTTGTCATTGATGGTCGTAATCCGAGGCTAAGGGGGAGTTTATCTGCATCACGCCAACAAGCTAACAAGTGGAAGTAAATTGACACGGATCGGACCCACATATCAATCATATCTTTTGGATTGTGAAGTTACAAATCGGTCCCAGATGTTAAAAAAAAATCATCTAAATGATGCACGTCTGTCCGAACCCAATCAATCAACCACCAACCAAACTGCATAGCAAGAAGGGAGTCTTTTAGAATCTTCATGATGCACAGGAGTGGATGCAGGAGTGTTGTCTTCATCTCTGTCATGGTATATCAGTAAGGGCTGGTTTCTCCAGTAATTTGTATCATTACAAGAGTCTCAATTACTGTTGATGTCAGCCCCTTGCTGGTATACTGCCATCTTCAGTCCCCAAAAGGCCAGGTTGCATGTAGGAACATTGAATGCACTAGCTGAAAAATGAATTGAAATGTGTGCCTCTCAGTTCAGTCTTCATATTCTACATTAAATCATGATTGACCAACTTTTACTGGAATCTTTATAAACTTTTATTATGAAGTTGAGAATAATTAGTTTAGATGTAGGCTTAAGTTAAAGTCACATGGCATATCTTTCTTGATTTTGAATTTGAAAAAGGGGTATAATGTTCATGTGTTATAAAAAATGAAATACACTGCGTCCCAGAAAAAAGTATACCCAACTTTGAGGGCCTCGTATAAGGAATTCACAAATCATGTGACCATATATTGTATCTCATGTTAAAGAGTAACTCATACTCTATTCAATGATATAAAATTTATGTCTGTGCTGTCACGAATGACCGAGTATTCATACTTTTAAAAAAATCCGTCGAAAGTGCTTTGTACCAAGTTTGGGTTATTTGGGGTTTAGCTAATTTGAACTTACCAACTTCTTCAACGTGCCCACCTTCCCTCTCAATGCATAAATCGCAGCGGAGTTGCATGTCTTGGACAGCTCGTTATTGTAATTGAGCGCAATTATGCGATTACCAAACACCTCCCGAAGTCGATCTCGAACTGCTACACTCCGGTGTGCAGGGGCACCATCCTCCGTGTTGCATGGTATCTGCTGACTACAAAAACCTTCTGCTCTGTTGTTAGCTGCACCATTTTGGTTGCATGAGGTACCCCGACACATGAAATCAATGTTTTACTTACTTCTAAGGCACTTTAAATTCAAGGAAGGACACAATGTAAGATCATCCAAGTGTTCATACATACCAAGGCAATTGAAAGAGGACTTCATCAAGATAGCATCCCAAGTAACGCTTTATCCCTTGTGAATAACTCAGGAAGGCTTACCTCAAACAATGAATGATGATCAGGGAGCCAAGATTTCACTGACAATGTACCATGAATATGATTAACATTTTTGGTCAAGCTCTTGAACTACATTTCGCATATATGTTTGCATAAGTAATGCAAACATTTTTTTTTAACTTTCATCCACTTTGCATCATTTTCAGGCTAAAACAAAAAACATGACGATTATTGAAATGAAAAGTTTACTTCCGAAAAACTTGGTACAAAGCCCTTTTGATAGATTTTTTTCAAAGTTCAAGTACTCAGTCATTCGTGAAAGGATTGACGTAAATTTGGTATCATCGAACAGAACACAAGTTACTCTTTCACATAAAATGAAAAATAAGGTCACATGATTTATGAATTTCTAATACAAGACCCTCAAAGTTGGGTATACTTTTTTCTGGGACGCACTGTATAAAGTTTGTCTGTAAACTTGTAGTTGTTATGGCTATGTATGATTTGTTGTTTTGCAAGTATTGTTGTGTTCATTTAGAGTGTGTTTTCATTGTCCTCTTTATTCCTCTTTCTTTTTCTGCCTTCAACTTTGAGTTTCTCTTTGGTGACACGCCTCTGCTTTTCTTTGTTTCTCCTCTTCTATATCTTTCTCTCGTTATCTATGTCTCTCTCTCTTAATCTCTGTCTCTCGCTCTCTCTGTCTTTTTTATCAGCTTTTTCTCTGTCCAGGTCTTTCTGTCTTTGTGTCTCCCAGATTTCTCTCACCATCCATCCCTCTCGTACACATGTACCTAGAATGTTTCCCTTTTATTACAAATTTTACCCAACTTTGTTCACATTAATTTTATTTTGTAGTGAATCTGAGACGAGTCGAATCCCTAGGTTCTCCAAGCTTGAGATACTTCATCTAGATGATAATGCCTTACACGATCTTGCCATCTTCGCCAGTCTAGCCGGCCTCAGAAAGTAAGTCATGACATGAATAATAATAAAAAACCCTTAATATTAAACACTTCACGATGTAGAGCCTACCCTGTAACTTTCTTGCAACCTATATTTGAAGAGCTAAAATTGCAAAATGCCTGAATTCCACTTTGGGTGAAAATTTAGTTAATAATATCAGACCAAGATTCTTGTAGGTACCTAACTTTGAAAAAAGTTATAAACCTAAATTTTGAGGGAAATTATAACAAAATGCCCTTTAATATCACAATTCCACAGAACTGTCTACAAAATCTGGTAAACAAAAAATTAATGCATTTATTTTTGAAGTTACAAATGCTGATCTTAAGTGTCTTTTGCAAGCAAACTTTTCATACAGAGATCCTTTGTAAATAAAGAGCAATTATGGATTCCCATGAATAGTCTTTGAAGTAAATAGTAGTAAACTGTTCTTCTATAGCTCTAGCATGTTCACAGGCCCTTTCAATGTCCAAGTTCAATATATTTCCTCCTTTGTCTATTTTCTCTGTCCCTCTCCTAAAGACTGCGACAACTCAACTTAGACAAGAATGAGATTGTGTGTGTGCCTCATCTGAAAGCCATGAGCGGTCGTCTGATTGCCGTTGACAGTACAACAAGCTCTCCCACACGGAAGCACAGACCGCGGAAAGGGAAGAAAAAGAGTGCGACTAAGAAAGTGGAATCGGATGAATGTACTGACGAGTCTGAGTCAACGACCCCTCTGGGCGAGCCACCAGGTACACTCCTTTTGCATTTTATTTGGGGGATCCATTTCTTTTAGTGCATGTGATTTGATATTGATTGAGTTCAAAACATAATAATGAGAATGAGGATGATGTCAATGATGATAATAATAAGTATTTCAGCAATCATGAGGATAATGATGTATTCAAAGGTGATAATAGTAATAATGGTTACATAATAATGGAGATGGTGACTTTTGTGATAATGATGATGCTGTTTTATGAAGATGAAAGTAATTTTTGGATTTAATAATCTTTCTGCTATTAAATTTCAACCCAAGAAACATCAGGGTACTAAAGTATTCAACAAGAATAGCAAAATGATAATGTAAAATGATAACAATCTGTGTTTTATATTTTAATTTGATAGATAAAGGCGCGACCTCAGAGATTGCCAGCCTCCTAGCTGATATTGAGGAGGAGGGAGATTTGTTTGATGCCTCTCATGTCTTAGATGGGGAGATGAACAAACTTCCTCCACCATTCCCTGAACTGACATCACTTAGTCTGGCTTACAATAAGGTAGGATGATGCATTTAATGATAATTAAGATGGTGGTGGTAGTAATGATGATGATGCTGAAAATGGTGGTGATTGTAATTGAATACGCTGAATACTCTTAATATTATAATGACCATGGTGACAGTGACAATGAATTTTAGATGGATATTTTTGAAGATGTTGATGATAATGATGACGATGATGATGGTGATGATGATGATGATGATAATGATGTTGGTGGTTTTGGTGGTGATGATGATGAGGATGATGATGGCTTTTGTGGTGGTAATGAAGATGAAGTCATTGATAATGAAGATGGTTTATGCTGAAGATAATGATAATGATCATGATAGTGATTATAGTGATTATGGTGATGATGATGAATGCTGGTTATGAGCTTTTGATGTTGACATTGTTTTTGATGATGTTTTTGATGTTGTTGATGATGATGACTTGGATTCTGATTATCATTTTGTTAGTGATAACAGCTTTGATCATATAGTAATGAAGATGATAGTGATAGTGATGGTGCTGAGGATGAATGTTGAAATGGCGATCATAAATCATACTTTCCCCCATCTTTCTCTACTCCTAGATTTCCGATGAGGAGGGTCTCTTAGCGGTAGCAGCCTGGCCCATGCTTCAGGAGCTCATCATTCACAACAACCCTCTAACCACCCTCAACAGCGGGGACCCACCCCTTCTTAAGCGGTACCTATCCAGTAGGTTAGGTATTCGTATGGTCAGGAGAAAGCCTAGTCCGGCGCCCAAGCCACCTGTTGTGGTACCAACCAAACCGCACAGAAAGGTGAGGCTTTATTTGCTTTTTGTAGTGAAACAAGTAAAAAAAAAAAAAAAAAAAGATAATTTTTGAAGGTAGGTTCCCTAAGTAAACATTTTGATAGAAAAAAAGGTGAAATGGAAATTAATATGTAATGTTTCTCTGCAAGATGTTGTCCCTTATGAATGGATCAGGGAAGGTTTACCTCTAACAATGAATGAATAATCAGAGAGCCAAGGTTCCTTCTCCCAAAACTTGGCACAAAGTGTTTTTGACAGATTAAAAAAAAAAATATCAAGTTCTCAGTCATCCATGAAAGCACAGAAATGAGTTTGGCATCACTGCATAGAAATAGAGTTACTCCTCGTCATTAAATAATAATAAAAAGCTATATTATAACATTTTTAGTATGAGGCAGCCAAAGTTGGGTTTACTCTTATTTGGAACACATTGTATAGGCTTCTTATAATTGATTGATTATGTATGATCTTCAACTAACAAACTCTTTCTAATAGGTTGATTGAAATAATCCTAATCTACATACATTTCATTGTCTTAATATTTTCTGTTTGTATTTACAGGTAGCAGAAATAGTCCCTCCCATTCCCAAGAAACCATTGCAGCTGATGCTTGAAGGCCCTACCCCAGACTCTAAACCAGCCCTCCCGACCTCATCCCAGACCCCTCCACCAAGGCGATCAAAACACCCCTCCAGGGAAGAATCGACTCGTCCGTCCTCACAGCCCCTGCCACCCATACGGCACAACCAGGATGGGGCGGATCAATTGCGAGACAGGGAGGCCCAAGATCAAGAGGAACGCATGGAGAGGACTAAGTCATGGACAGAGGAGAGCTTTGGTGGATCGGATGTTGAAGACGAACCAAGAACTGAAGCAAAGCCTAAGCCTAAGGATAAGACAGCTGATGAACCAGTTTTCTTGACACAGGTAAAAAATAAGAAATAAAGAAGAAACATTTTCAAGAAGATGAATACAGAGTCTGATAATCAGATGAATAGTTGATAAAGATATATTTGGGGAAATTTTACATTTATCCTTAGTAATTAATAAAACAATATAGTGGTTCCTCATATTTGTCTGTAGTACATGCAAAGAATATTTATTTACTATTTCCTTTATATGTGATTGTCATTATGTAGGATATTTAAAAATATTTCAAAGAAATCTGCAGTAAACCACTTGGCAAGAAGTAGACTTTCTGCAAATAGTCACTCTTGTTGTGTCCTTTGGAAAAAAAGATATATGTACACATCAAAAGATACTTAAAGACGTTAAATTTGAGAAAGGAGCAATCTGTGATGATAGCTATCTTCTATAGGTGGCAACTAAATGGAAAACTGATTGCATTTTCAATAATTACCTCTGAAGAAAACTATTTCCAGTTCATGCAAGATTCCTTCCTTTGTACCCTCCAAGGTGGACGAACAACCAGAGAATGAAACCCCCAAACAACCTCAGCAGAAGCACACGCCAAAGCCCCCCTCCCAGAGTCCCAAGCCACCTGACAAACCCAAGATTAGGAAACCCCGGGTGGACAGTGCTGCCTACTCCATGGGCGTCCCGCAGAAGTTCAAAGGTTATGAGGTCTTCTACGATGCACCGGATGATCCAGAGGTGTATACCGCACCAGATATCCAGAGCAATCTCAGGTCGTTGCGCCTGGCCTTGAAGCATGGGACAGTGTATGGAGACAACAAGGTAGACCTACAGAGGTTGCAGAAGCCATTCAAGCCGTATCAGAAGGTAAGGACTGGAAGATGGATCATTATTAGGAATAGACTTCTGGAAGTTGTACAAATTCTTTCGATAGGATTTTGGTTTACCAAAATTCAGATTGAATTATCGAACTATACAATACATGTACTGTTGTACAAATTCTTCAGACAGGATTTTGGTTGACCAACATTCAGATTAAATTCTCAAGCTCTATATAGTAACGTAGCATGTACATGTATGTAAGCTTTAGCAACTTTTTTAATTCTAGTAATGCATTGAATAAGATAATGAAAAAGTTTGTGTCATTCAAAATTAAGTTACAAGGTTATAAGCTACAGATCAGTGATTTTAAATTGTGTCATTCCATCAAGTTTATCTCCAGACTGAGGGTGTCTTTCAGAGGAAAGTTCCTGGTAATCCTCCTCACCAAACTAAAGCTGAGAAGCTATTGAAACATACCCTCGACATGATGGAATCAATAAATGATGAATTATATATTTACACACATCATATTTTATTTAATCAAAAAGTTCTCCTCACTTGCTGTTGTCCTTTAGAGCAAAGTTCCAGGTACATGTAAGCCTCCTCAACACGAATAATGATGCTATCGAAATCTCATTTAATTTATTATTGTTTTTGTTATTATCCTTCAGAGCAAAGTTCCTGGTAAGCCCCCTCATCCGACTAAAGCTGAGAAGCTTGGTGACATCCTGGATGTGATGAAGAATAGAGAGACGTATGTAGAGGAGAATCTTGGAGCGATCCTTGCAGATAGAGAGAAGATGAAGGATTTCCCTCAGGTCACCAAACTTCTTGAAGAGGTACGTCTCGGCTTTATCGTAATGATTATGATGATAGTAAAAGTGTAGTCTACATTTCGTCGCCTTCCCCCAGATATGCCGTAAGCATAATGGTAAAGTTTATTCATTAACTGCCTTTCTGCAGGAAGGCTATGATTTTATCAAACACTTTTGCCTGAAGATTCAATGCACGGTCATTTATTATTACCTGGTTATCTTGCTTTAGCCCACAATGTAGCTGTATAACCTGATCATGAGCTCAAGATAAAAGATTTTTCAGCCGGTACCTATTTGCCTCACCTGGGTCGAGTGTGGCAAAGGTATATCACTGTTTGCCCAAGTGACTGAGCTTTGAACAGCTTACCTTACATTGTATTTTCAATTGTCTGCAATTTGCCACTTATCTATCTAAACGTCATGTAGTTTCTTTCAGTTTGACCTTGAAATTAGGAATACTCTTCCAGGTCACCTCCACGCAACTACTTCCATTGAATCTTTTCATAAAAACATGACTCTTCATTCAGTGAATATAAAGATTTTCATTTTATTAATTCTTCAAATAAATCACAAGCAAATTGTTTATTGGGTTTTGCACTCTAAAACAGATGATTGTATTGTATTTTCTCTTTCTTTTGCAGATCCAGAACAAATACAGCGCTGTGCGTAACGCTTCCATGAAGGACAAGCAAGAAGAAGATGCACAATTAGACGGCATTATGCAAGACCTGGAACTGTTAGAGAGGAATATGAAAACAGCCCAGTCCTCAAGGCAACAGTCCAGGCAGGTGGCTGCAGAATAGGGCAGTTTCTAATCCAAGTCATCCATGAAGTCCTAGACATAATTGAAGACATGAATATAAAAACAGTCCATGTCCATCTCTTTGCCAAATTGAGTTAATCATGGGAAATCGTTCCTTATACACGACTCAATCTTGTGTGTAATTTGCAGCACTAATCCACCCGAAAATGCCTGAAATGAATGAAAAAAGTATAGGAAATCTCCATTGGACACATACAATATATGATCAGTTTTTCTTGATTTGCTCGAAATGGACCGTCATGGACTTGGGGTGTTCATATATACATATATTCTATTTGATCTTAGCTGTAGATGGATGCAAAGTGAGGTGTACCTCTCACAACTTCAACTGAAAGTTGAACTGATAAAAGATAAAAGATGGGTTATATAAGGTCAAAGGGGACTATTATAGAAGAAATGCACAGTTATGGGGGTGTTAGTGGTTTAAAAGGTCAGAGGTGACTATAGTAATTAAAGCCATTCTAGAACTCTCATAATGGAACAAAAGTGCACTGTGAATGTAATGCTGTATAAGAAGACCAAGAGGCCCGCTTCTCGAAACAGTCATATATCGAAGTTCATGGACATCCCATTGAAACGTGTGTTAATTTACAACAAGTGTCCCTATGGGTTGAGCAAGAACTTAGACTTATGACTGTTTCGAGAAATGGGGCCCCCCTTTCCCAACATTTAAGCTCACACTAGCTGTAGTTGTGAATGTATGCTTTAAATTGTCCCAGGAGAACCAATTTTCTTAGCTTGTAATCATTTTTGAGGGGTTGGGGTTAATACCTTTACAACAATGTGTAAAAGGAAAGATGAAAGCAGGCTGTGATTAAATCCTAGAGAAGTTTGCAAGATTCTTGTTTGGGATTCTAGAAATCTCTATATCAAAGTCTGAACATTTCCACCAGTTGTAATAAAGAATATCCTAAACTTTAAGTAATAATATGATATTCTTACTGCGCCCATAACCCTCATGGGTAGTATGGGTACTGCTTGAGAGAAAGGTGTACCATATTCCTCCATTTATCCCCATTGTGGGTGAGGACCAGGGGAGCATTTCATGAAACAAATATTCACCATTTCTCACTGACAACTGTTATAAGCTCCTGAAAAGCTTGCATCCGATTGGCTGAGAGCAAATTTGTCAGATAAAACGTCTGACAAGTCCTTTCATGAAGTGCCCCCCTGGCTTCAGACAAATGATGATAAGTCCAATAATATGATAAACAGAGTTAATAATCTGTAACGTGCCTATAGAGACTTTATAGAAATATGCATCCCTATTTAGAATCTTTGAGAATATCTTCTTGTCACTACATGAAATTATTACGTATATTAGTGTTATATTATCATCATTGTATCAATGTTAAACAACACCTTGAAATATATGTGTGTGATTATTTGTTGCCATTGATAGAGAATGTGAAAACGAAAAGGTCAGTTTCATGGTTGAAGCCGTCCAAAATGTACTTAAACAAATAAATATTAAGGAAATCTGTTTGATTCAATATTTTTAAAATGTCTTAAATATTCATGAACTTTCACTTGACATGTTTGTGTAGTATTTTAAGATTAAGAAAGAGATGATGTAGCTATGCAACATTCAACAGATTCTTTGTAATATGAATATTAATCGCTAGAGGTTATTCATTTGTCTTGCCATCTACTATGGTCAACAAGGAAATTCGTGATCACTCTCGCAAAAAGTGATCACTAGCTTACAAGTTCACGAGCTTTCGAGTGCCGCTGCAACTCTTTATCAAGTGACGAAAATTAACTGAAAAGTAGTCTATTTATACGAATCCCGAGGATCACAACGCACCAACGCGGGACAATAGGCGGGCATTAAGCCGCTACGTGATTGGTCAGAAACAGTATGCAAATTAGACAATGGAGGGCTTGCTAGCTTCCCGTGGACGGGGATTGGCTAGCTGATCGGTCCCTCGCTAGGGGCCGGGGAAGATCGGGTCGGCGTGCAATGCCAGGTAAGGGGCTATTGCGACGTCGGATAGTTCACATCCAGAAATATCGGATATCTTTTTGTGAGAGTGATCATGAATTTTCTTGTTGACCATAGTAGATTGCGAGACAAATGAATACCCTCTAGCGATTATTTTTAATCGGCAATAATGAACTTATTTAGTCTAATATGAATCTTTCATGAATGAACAGCCTTTTTCACAAGCATGTCTTTAGTAATTTCTCAGGCATGATACTTCCTTGAAATCTGTACCTCTTATGTAAGTTTTAGGCATGCAAACATTACTCTAGTTAATAATTCATTCATATATGAAAGCCTAGTGGTTTTTGTCATAAATCTTTTCACACTCAAGTGTAAACAGATTACTGCAGCTTTAGAACTCTGCATTTCAACTACATGTAATGTGATTTTCTTCATTTATATATGAAGCATATTTTGAAAAATAATAAGCTGATTGATCAGATCAAATTTTTGTAATACTATTAATAAAAATATATATTTGCAACTATGCAGTGACTTGTATATAAGTGTAGATAATAGCCTGGATTCACAAATGTGTCCTAAAGTTAAGCCTAGCTTAAATACGTGGTTTAACTAGGAGTAGCAAAATGTGACACAATTTGTCAACCTTGTTATGTTACTTACATATTTACTGGGCTCTTGAATCATACTTTAATGGTTAGTAAAAACCTGTGTACTTATCATTCCCAGGCATCTTTTAAGAGTTTCAGTACAAAAACTTCTGATGAATCGAACATCTACTGTTCCGGATTGTGTCACATTTTGTTATCCATAGTTAAACCACAGATTTATGCTAGGTAAAACTTTAGCACAACTTTGTGAATACAGGCCAATATAATGATAGCTTTGTAGAGAAGAGAAGTGCCGATATATTTGACAAGTCTACAGTAAACTTTTGTTTGTATATGTGCTATATAAATTATATTTGTAAATAAAAACTTCCTTGAAATATACTATCATCCTTCTGTCTAAAATCAAATCTGTACTAAATAAGAGTTGTAATGATTTTTTAGGGAGCTTGAAGGGGACTAAAAAGGAAGGCCGAATATATTTTACATAGTGCCTGGATGTTAGGAATTTGTAGCAATCTGATATACATACTATCCAATAAAAAAAAAGCATACACAACTTTCAGAGCCCCATATTAAAAATGCACAACTGATGTGACATTAATTTTTATTTAGTTCCTCACCTTTCATTGTTTGAGGCAAGCCTTTCCCACGTCAATTCACAAAGGAAAAGAGTTACTGTGTTTGCTGTTATTTTTGCGTGAAAAGTTTTTTTCGCACTGAGCGGTCTCAAAGCATGTATACAGGTTCTTGAATTCACGCTACATGTTTGTGAACACGCAATTCAACCCTCATAATACATGCTTAAGAAACATGGCCATATATTCGCGGGTTTTTTATTTCGCGCCTGCCGATCTTCCCGCGAAACCCGCAAAAAATAATGTACCGCGAATATTTCCGCGAGTACAGTACTTGGATTATTGTACTTTATTACTGCCTAAACATGCAAAGCGCTCAGTTATCCGTTCCAGTACAGGAATGAATTTGGTATCACTGACCAGAATAAAGTTGATTTTAAACATGAAATAAAAATCAAGGGTATGTAAGTTATACATTTTCAAATGAGGGTCTTAAAGTCGGGTAATGTAAAACCAGAAACATTCACAACATGAAACTCTCGCAAATTGGAGCCAACAGCCTTCTTTGCGGCATGAAACCTTCCCGACCATACTTACACATACAGTGTACAGTATTGAACTGGCATTCAATGTACAGTGCGTCCCAGAATAAAGTATACCCAACTTTGAGAGCCTCATATTAAAATATTATAGCTTGTGTGACCTTGAAATATATATCATGATAAAGAGCAACTCGTATTCTTTTCAATGATACCAAACTTATACCTGTGTTGTGACGGATGACTAAGCAGCTGGGCTTTAAAAAAGAAAGCGTAAAAAGTGCCCTGTACCAAGTTTGAGCAAAAGCAACCCTTGCATTTCAATAGATCAAGTACTGTATAAGCCAATATTTTCGCGTCCAGATATTTTCGCGATTTGGGACTAGTTGGGGAAATTCGCGAGAGCAAAATTTCGCGATTTTGGTGATGATTTCACTACTATAAATAGCCTTGTATTGAAGTGGAAATTTTCGCGAAGACAAACTCGCGAAATTCGCGAAAATAACCACTTATACAGTAATCCTTTGTGCCTAATGAATGGACTCAGGAAGGCTGACCTCAAACAATGAATGATCAGAAAGCCAGGGCTGCTTCTCAGACAACTTGGTACAGATCACTTTTGACCAATGTTTTTAAACACTCAAGTGTTCAGTCATCCATGACAGTATCGGTATGATTTTGGTATCATTAGATAGAATAAGAGTTACTCTTTGTCATGAAATTAAAATTGATTACAAATAAGTTGTACAATAATCTATTTTAATATGAGGCACTCAAAGTTGGGTATACTTTTATCTGGGATGCACTGTATTGTGTAGAAATAAACTTTCGCATGCATTTTACCAGGGAGATCTGCCTGGTTTTACTTTTCGCGAATCTTGTCTCTTGTATTTGCAATAGTATCATGCACGCCAAAATGTATGGTTTTACAGTACTGTATTCGCTGTAATTTTCGCGCGATTAATTTTTCGCGCTTAGAGGCCGCAAAACATATTTGCGGGTTCTTAAATTCGCGCTGAATTTATGTACGAACGCAATTAACCCCATTCAAAGCATGCATACGAAATCATGCTCATATATTCGCGTGTTTTTAAATTCGCGCCGTACAATCTTTGCGTGAAATCCGCGAAAATAAATGTACCGCGAATATTTCCACGTTTACAGTATACTTTTTTTTCTAGGAACACATGAGAGAGGACTCGAAGAAAAGAGACAAAGACAGTTGGTTATTTCATCGTCAGTTCTTTCATTTGTACATAAACCATTTTGACAAAAATAATTACAATGGTTCGTCTTCCAACTACGTTATCACTTTATGATTTGTATGAAAACAAGACAGAAGAAAGAAAACAAAATCATCCAGCAAGGCAAAAAGAAAATAAAAATACTGGGGCTGTTTTTTATGTTTTTTTTTTTTAAAGATATAGTATAACAAAGTCAAGATGTCACATACTAGTCACACTTCAGTATAATATAAATGACTGCCTATTATTTGACACATGAACAAGAGTAATATACTTTGTTCTATACAACTGCTGCTCCTTTCCGGCATTAACAGCAAAGTGAAAACAGCAATAATTTTGTTCTGTTTCATTTTCTTTCAGATTGATACAAAACTTGTTTCTTTTCTGGAGTTACCGGCAAAATTGTGCACAGTATTAACTTTAATTGCATTGCTTTCGAGGGCCCCGTAACACAAAGGTTTACGTTGCGATCAATTGATTGCTCAGCTTTGTACTATGAAGCAAGATTGATATAAAGCTCATACCGGTACTCTGTTCTCGTCCTATTTGAGGCAAAATTAGCTTGCTGAGTATTACAAACAGTGTGAAAACTCATTGGTGTATTCCAACAAAGATATTACTGGTTTGAAACAACACGATACAGAGTTCCACTGAAGGCATTACATGTACTATCAATGTAACTCCATAATGTATGAATAAAGTCCTTTATACACAAAGACTAAGCTTTTATTTGAGGGTTTTATCCATATACCAGTTTTAGCTTCAGCTTAAAGTAGCGTGGATAGCAAGAAGAAGCTTGCTTGTTCAAATGTACGGTTAAATCCTAAAAAGTCTTTATAGTACACATAAACTTCTGTAGAAGTTTAACCATACTTAATACTTTTAGTCATCCATTGACTGAAAGATCTATTCATGAGAACAGGTTAGACAATATCTTGAAATAACATATTATCAAGGATTATTTGCTCTATGATATATATCTTTTGTGTAATGCAAAACAACATGGGGCATACCGATATTTTTTATGCAGTTTGCAAACTACATGTGTATGTTTATTCATCTTCACCAACGCATATCTACCCAATTACAAGACATAAGCTTCTTCTCAATCCAAAAAAAAAAAAAAAAAAAATGTTATTCTACAAGTCTACATGTTTATACCATCACCCCCGACATGTATATTCACAACTGTATATAATCTTGAAATAATGCAACAAATAAATAAAAATTACTCTAAAGACTGAGTGATGATATTGGTAGAAAGAATACCCAGATTAATACATTTTATATGACTATTAACTTTGATCTGCTACAAAAGTGTTTTGTTTGAATGCTGTTTATATGAAGGGGGAGATGGTTATTTCTCCACATTATACATACTTAACATCAGAACACAAATCACTATCAAGAAAAAGAAAAAGAAAAGAAAATAGATAAATATTTGTAATAAACCATGCAAGCAACATGTCATTAGTTATTTAACAAAACATAACAAAAAACAAAACCAAAAAGTGATTCATATATCTGACACAATAAATTCTTCTTTATCATAACTTTATAATTAGATTGATGTGACGACATAATTTTGGTATAATAATAAATAATATACCAAGAAAACAATTGATATCTAAAGCTGCTTTAATAGAGAGGTCCAACAGTCCTAAAAATACAAAATAAATTCATTCACTTAAGCAGTATTCAGAGAAATACATATCAAAATATCTTAATACCTCAAGATAAATACCATAAAAATTACTCGGTACAAAATAGGCCTCGTCTTGGAGCATATTCTGTTAGTCAAATTAGAAAAATGTACAAACTGATTTGCATACAAGTTATATTATAACACATTATTATGACCGAATATTAAATAGTCAAACATTTACATTTTATAAGGGAATGAGTTTCCTCATATTCTTCATTGTCAGTTTATTATTCCATTATCTGTGAAGATCACAGATATCATTAATTAAAGGTAATACAAGAATGATAAAAAATAAAAAAAACGTCTCACATCCTATAAATGTTTAAGAAGAAGGTGATGATCGGAAAAATGAATGAATATAGGAAGAAGACATACAGCTTGGGAAAAACATTATAAGACCAAGATCTGTTCGATAAGGATTTCAGTGTGTGTGTGTGTGTGTGTGTGTCTCGCTTTGTGTGGTGCGAAAACATAATAAACACAAACCAACTCTACCTCTATACAATCTGTAGCAATTATTAATTGACAAGTGAGTGAAGGACTTTCATTACAAATGTATTTGGCGCCCTTGTCCGAGAAGACGAAAAGAGCTTGGTCTAATAATTTTTGCCCGAGCTGTAATTTTCCTGATAGATCTTAATCACACATATGGAAAATAAGAAACTTTCCTTCAGAAAGCAGACAAATTTCTTCCCCAAAAAGCAAATAGTTGGCCCATACAGAGTGTATTAAATTTAGCCATAATATAAAAGGCCGACTTTTGTTCAACACCCGCCTTGGCACCTTCTAAATAATTTGTGCAAAGAAAAATATGATGAGGGGGAATACAAACATAATTTCAAAGTAAATAATTATTTATAACTTAAGAATAGATATACTCTGACATTAATAAAAACTTGCCTGCATGGGGCAAAATGTTTAGTTCAAATTCAAATGATACTGATCAGTAAATGCAACGACACATCGCTTCACTTCATTTTTAAAACTACAAAATAATGCTGCTTCAAATTTGCTTACTCTATTCCGCTGCTTCACAGCTTCATGCAAAGTAAATTCAGATGGAGCCTTTTGCAATACACTACTTCTCTAACAAAAAGACTTAAGACAATCTTAAGACCCAATGTCTTCTTTCATTCTCAGGGTTTTCTTGCTTATCCCATTTTTGTGTTGTTGAAATGCAAGGAATTGTCTAGCACACAAGACTAGTTGAATAATCTTCTTGATAGACTTTCCTAAGAAGGATGAATAACTTATTGCATTAGAGCACTCTATATGCACAAGATATATCTACATCAATGAAAGCAATTTTCCGTAGTCTACAATAACGAAATCTGTTTGTCACAATGAATAAATACAAACATACACAACATCAGGGGAGTGTTGCACAAAGAGATAAGTAGACTTAAAGTCAAACTTAGATTCCTAGTTACATGCGGTTTATTACACATAACCTTACTGGTCAGATCATGCTCAGACGAAGCCTGCCGTTGAGAAGTCTATCAATGAAATTCCCGTGAAATACATGATGCGCTAAGAACTTAAGTGCGACTCTAAGTCTACTTAGGCTCTTTGCAAAACATTTCCCAGTTCTCCATCATTCCCATACATGAAGAGAAAGAACATAATACAACCATAGGATCAAGTCACGATCGATCACACTAAAACAAGATGAGCTGGAATCAACCAGCGGAAGCCTATATCTTTTAATTGTCATTTGGTTAAAAAACTTATAATTCTGGGTAATTCATTTAAAGGCATTGATTAGAACAAAGAAGCCCTTTCTTGAAAACAAAATTTTTCCTTTTTTCGCAGACACTTCTAGGATACCCTGATCAGTGCCCTGTAACATAGAGAGTTACGATCATTGCAAATTGATAGTGACCAATTACAATCCATGTTGCATAGACTTCTTGCATGAAAGTCTCACTGCAAACCAATCAGAATGGTTGTTTCAAATTTGCAATTGCTCACAACTCTTTATGTTACAGGGCATTGGTCATGTCAAGATATCATGCTTGGGACAAAGTGAAGAGATAGAAATAAGCACTTAAAAATATTTATGTTTATATGTCAAAATGAGTATATTACATGGATGATTATCTATTATAAGTTAGTTTTATGTGAATATCAATATTATGAAGTTTTTTTACATTATGGTTATTGAGATAGGTAACTCTGTTTCAGTGTAGAGTAGACAACAGATTTGATATACCTAATATATAAAGTAACAGAGTAACACCATATCAAGTTAAACTAATCATAACTCAGCAGATCTAAACTTGCACAACTGAACAATTCCTTTCCAATTTGCTTAATACAGGATCCAATTCCAGAGGCAATGGTCTAATATTATAGTTGCATTGTTCCAGGGATATCAAATGTATTATCACGGAACACAACCTTTACATTGATCAGCATACAACTTATAAGGACAATGCATTAGTTCCCTGCCAAATGACATTTCTTTACATGACATGCACAGTAGAGTAAACATCTCTGTAAAGGTTGTCTTTATCACTCTCTAGGAAGTTGTTTCTGTATGCAGAGCTGCCAACATTGGGATGATAGAATCCAGAAGATTTTGCGGAGATATGATTTTGTGAGGCAAAACACATGTGCCTTGCGGCCGGTTCCCGGCGGTAACTCAGTTATTTATGGGGACAAAGCAATGCCACACTCACAAACACTTTACAAATAAAGCATGGCCATGTTTCATCATTTTTTTCCCCCCAAACAATTTCAATTAAAAGGATTAAAATATGTGCTTATGCAGAGTAAAAATAATATTTTTTTACAAGGACTCTTTTCAGATATCCACACCCAAAATTACTCCATAATTATTTTGCTTGAGGTATTCTGGAGCTCAGAGGGCTCTTTTAAGATTTGTTTTTCAACACAAAGCATGTAGAGTATTGCAGACATTCAGCTGAGGCAGGCTTAGCAGAGATGCCAATGAAATCTGGAGGGTCGAGGGTTGGATCTCTGCAGTAAAGGCAGCCATGAATTATTAATTGACAGGAACTCGTAATCAGTTCTAAAAATCGACAAGAAAAAAAACAAAATTAGCCCTGTTATAGCTAGACTATTTTTAGTGGCGGCTGAATTTCACCCAAAAGACGCTACTCTTACGAATGGAGGTCACGGTTGGCACCCCCCCCCCAAAAAAAAAAAAAAAAAAAAAAAAAAAAATGAAATTAGAATCTAGACCTAGGTAAAATAAAAGATGAAAACGCAAGAAGTGCATAGAATGTAAGTTTTTTTTTCTAAGGTCTAATTTTGACTATAATACATTTTCTATCATAATCAAAATATGTTCAGATTAATTTATATCATGTAACAAGTGTTATATTTCTTAAAATGAAGAATGGTAAACCCTGTCAAGTTTGGAGATTTCACACGAAAAGTTGAACTGAGGCTTTCACAAGCCTTTGCTCCCCAGAACTCTGGGATAGAAGTGCTCCAGTATGCTATACAGACTGGGGGAGTAATGACAAGAACATCGATGATCAACGATGTTTTTCAGAAAACTCAGAGTGAATTGAGGCAAACAAGTATCGCAAGGATCGTTTCTAGGTGCTTATTATTTGAAATAGTGACATCTAAGACCACATTTAACCCTAGAAATGATCGGGAAACTTCAAATCCTCGCAAGCAAATTTCACAGACTGACACATTTTTTGTATAGGTGGGACTACACTATCAAAAACGGCGAAAATAATGTTTGGAAACGGAAATTAAGACTCATTTTGAGACTTCTAAAATGACTAAAAATGTCATTTTATAGACCATAAATGGTCCAAAACTATAAAGGTTATACATACCAGGTAGTAAATCCAATGAAAAAGTGGAATTTAAAGGCTATTTTGGGGGTGATTTTTGTGAAGTTAGTGGTGGTCGGGAGCAGTGTTTTTCACCAGGAGTGGTGGTCGGTAATTACCCGTGGTGGTCGGGCCCAATACACCGCCGACCAGCGTAGCTAGCTCGCGCCGCTAATCACCACCATGTTCCATCGCACACACATTGCAACCCGGAAAGTAACTGGCTTTTACATGTAGACTAATTCACCAGTCGTTTACTAAAATTATCGTCATTTACATTGCAAATCAATGTACGATTATATAAATATGGGTAAAAACTACTGGGTAAAATGATCATGAGATTTCGGCACGCAGGTCGGGCTTGTTACGTACATGTAGACTAATTCACCAGTCGTTTACTAAAATTATCGTCATTTACATTGCAAATCAATGAAAATCCGTGAGATTTGGGCATGAGGGTCGGGAGGGCGGGAGATTGGGTCAAAATCCGGGAGTCTCCGCGCAGGATCCGGCGAGTCTCCCGCCGAGGATCCGGGAGAGTTGGCAGCTCTGCTGTATTGCAATGTCAAGGATATTCAAAGAGTCAGATACCATTTTCTGCAGTAGAGGATGTCGCTTGAAGCAAGGAGCTTTACGGTACGTATCAAGCGAGATCCTATTCTTGAGGACTGCAGGCTACACCATCCTGTAGTAGAAGTGGAGTAAGGCGTTTCAATGGATTGCTGCGGTTGCTGTCCCCCCAACAGGAGGGAGATGGACTTGGTAGCTACAAGCTAAGCCATCTAATAGTAGCTTAGTCATGTATTAGCTGTCATGGTCGATGTTCCTTGCGCAGAAGAGCAGATGGACCAACTGACTCTAGGAGATGCCATCCTGCAGTAGTTGTGTACCCCATCAGGAGAGGAAACAAACACACTGACCCAAGGAGTTCCATCCTGTAGAAGAAGTGGTGTAAGGCATCTCAAAGGAGCTTCTGCCAGTTTGTTCCCCTGAGAGGAGTGCTAATGAACACAGTGACAGCAAGCGAAGTCATGTAGTAACTGTTGCGCCCGATGTTCCCTGCACAAACGGACCCACTGGCTACAGGAGAAGCCATCTTTATGAGCTGTTGTTGCTGTTCCATCAAAAGACAGCAAATGGAGAAGCTGACCCTCTGCCTCGTCTACATGCATTTGCTTTAATATCCAGACACGTATATCTCTCCATTGCTGACAGACACCAAAAGTATAAGCCGTTGAGCAGTTTCAAAGCACACACACTCTCTCTTCAGCTTAATAATCTAACATACTTGCTGATCACTCGGCTCAACGATCGAGTTCTGTTTGTTGATGCCTGCTTAGCCGACACTCATATGGAGAATTCTTTCTCACATTGCAGTTTTATTATAATACTCCTCAATGTTATCAAATGTCTGCCTTCTATTAGCCGTTCATTGACGGGAACGCAGCGTTTGCAATATCTACTTACAATGCCAACCTTGCACAGTTTGTAGAACTGTTCAGTGAAGAAGCAATTGCAGCAGAGTACAGGTCTACCGACACCAGGGCACTTACAGCATTCCGTAAGCTCTTCAATGAAGACGTGATCGTAGAGCTGTAAGGTCTGCCAACAACAATGTTCTTACAGCATTTTGTAAGCTGTTCGATGACCCACGACACGGTACGTACAGTTTCATTGATATTGTTCATTCAAGTGTCAATGATCCATGTCCGCTTACTAGGTCACACTGGTACAGTTCTGAAGCAGAGCCTCGATGGTGGGTGTTGAAGGGTTAATGTTGACCAGGTCTCGGAGGACTGTAGGGAAGAGTAACAAATCACCATTAAAAAATCAGAAATATAAAAAAAAAAATAGAAAATTCTAGAATGAAATAATATCAATTCAACTAGGATGATATTCATCAACAAATTTCTTGTGGTTTGGGTGGCTAAGCCCCTGAAAGAACCTGACAGGTTCTTTCACGGGCTTAGCCACCCAGTGTACTTTTGCTATTTGAAATGCACATTTGTGGCTGTTTTATATGTAAATTTTAAAACCAACAGTAAAAATATAATAATAAATATATTTAGATTTTTAAATATATCAAAATTCTCATTTAAATCCTATTATTATTATTATTAGTTTTGGTGTCACCTGTGCCTGGAAGGCGAAAAGCAAACGAAATCACTGTAAACCGTAGGTCTCTCCTCCCAATATAACTGATTGGGGGTATGCAGGTGTACCACTATACCGGGGTTTATAGTCCCCTACTCTTATATGAATAGTGCAGTGGGTTCTTTAACCCTAAAAAGACTGGGGGGGGGCTCATTCAGCCCCCCCCTCGACATTTTTCGCGATAACTTCGCAACGCGGAAAAGAAAATCGCGGAGACTTCATGACTATTTTCTTTCAAGTCTCGCGCAACTTTTGAGACCAAATTTGCGAGACCCGGGTACGCGGTTCCGAAATTACGTAACATTTTGTAATCGTGCGTCAGACCCAAATTTGCTCATATACGTGATTTTGTGTACAAATCCAATGCAAATTGTGTTTTTAGCCAAAATTCATAAATGGATCATTATTTTCTTTTTAACTGATTAAAATCAATTAATTTAAGGTTGTATATGATTAAATTGGTGTCACCAATGATTTCCATCAAAAAAACAATAAAAATCAAAAAGTCGAAAAACAAAGAAATACATAAGAAATTAAAAAAACAATAGAATACATAAGAAAAAATTCTTGATACAGATTTTTTTTAAAACACATTTCATCAGAAGCCTACAAAGAGCCTGTAAACCAAAAATTAGCACATTTAGAGCTTTATTTAATTAATTAGAGCAAATCTTAGATTTTATGCATAAATTAGCATAATTAATTAGTGATGAAATTTTTCGCAGAATATGACTCGTAAGTTTTGGAGAGTATGCCGTGGGTAACGCGCGTGCCAATTTTCGGCGCGATCGCGCGCTCAACGGCCGAGATCTTAGGGGGGGGCTGAATGAGCCCCCCCCCAGTCTTTATGTGTGTCAAAATAGCCCAGTCTTTTTAGGGTTAACATGCAAATGTTGTGACTCTCCTTTACACAGGACCTCCATTTAACATCCTAATCTTAAGAAAATCATGCCTAATTCAGTATATATCATAATACCTATTAATAATAATAATAATACCTATTAATAATAATAATAATACCTATTAATAATAATAATAATACCTATTATCTATAATGCGCTTTTCCCATAGTGGCTCAAAGCACTTTACAGTATATTATTACCCGTTCACTGGATTTAACTCCATACATCTGACTAACCTATCCCAGAAACCTGGACAGAATTACTTATATAATCTAATACTGTCTAACACCAAGAGAAGACCAATTTTCTTATCTTTCTACTCTAGAAACCACTTGATTGACTAATCTATCACAGGTCCCTAGACTACACTCCTATAATCAACACCGTTTTAACACCAAGGTAACACCAATCTCCTTACCTTTCTACTCTAGAAACCACTTGATTGACTAATCTATCACATATGCCTGGACTGGATTCTTCTGCCATATCAAAGCTGTTCTGTAGCTCATCGATGGCACCGGCTAAACCCTCATTCTTTCTCTTTAGCTGTAAAGGAAAAGAAAAGGCAAGGAAAAAATGATTATTCATCATGGAAGAGAAGGATGCACCTAACAAATAATGCAAAATCACTAATACATCAAACAAATATGTGAAGTTTTAGCAAGATTTCTTCAGTATCAAACACAAGATATTTGGATGCAACATTTCCTCCAACATCCACCATCCATTTAATTGCAAAAGTAAATTAATAAAATACAAAATGTAAAATGTTCAAAAGAGTGAAACATTAAAAATTCATGAGGAAGGAGTCTTGGTCATGGTGTCTTCAAACTGTAGTTGAAATGTTAGTATTTTCTGCTTTGAGTAAAACAAAATACTCTTGGGCCAGTGTCTGCTTATCAATGGGTATATTCCTACAAGTAAGTGAAATTTCCAGAGCTTACTATCTTAACCAATGAATACTTACATGTACACCTATGAGTATACAGTAGGAGCAGGTAGGTATTTATTACTGTTTACTATACAGTGCGTCCCAAAAAAAACTATACACTTTTTACAAGGCTACCAAATTAAATATATATGATTCTTAGGGAAAAGGTTAAGATGTATATAAAGCTCATATCCTCAACTATCATTATGACACAAAACATTCCAAAAATAACACAGTCTTCAGTGAGCAATGCCCACTTTTATGAAGGACACAAAAAATAGCCTGCCTAGGAATTCGCTATTCATTTACCACCTGGGTATGGCATGCAAAGACGGATTTTAAAAAATAATAGAAGGAATCAGCTAACAGAGTAAAAGATATATCAAAAGTCAGAAATAAACAATCAATATTATGCAAAATGTAGTTTTTAACCGTTTTGTTTTCATATCATTGATTTTTGCTCTGAATTCAGTTTATTTTTGTCTTTGTTAGCCGATTTATTCCACTAATACTTGAATCCGTCTTCGCATGCCATACCCAGGGGATAAATGAATAGCCGATTTATGCGCAGGCCGTTTTTTGTGTCCTTCATAAAAGTGAGCATTGCTCACTGAAAAATACGTTATTTTCTGAAGTTTTTGTGTCATAATGACAGTTGAGGATATGATCTTTATATACAGTGGTGGCCAAAATTATTAGAACACCTGAACCTGCACAAAGTCTATGGGATTATCAATGCCCTAGTTCATTTGCCGAAAAGATATCTTTTGTGTGCCATGAGCTTTCAAGAATTTTTAGCATAGGGTCTTAAGTATATGCTGATACCAAGTTTCTATAGTTTCGACCATCTGGTAATGCGCAGCATTAAAAACAGTTGCGCTATGCGCTTTTGGTTTCCCCATAGACTTGTGTATTAAACATGTAGTCCAAATCCAAAAAAGTAAAATGCCAATTACATATGCCGATTGCTCAAAAAGTATTTGAGGTAGAAGTATGAAACTTAGGAGGCTTATTTATTCTAATATACCTCAAATACATACTAAGTTTCAGAAAATTTGGTCGAATGGGGAGGGTGGATTCGCCAACACCCTTGGGGATGATATGACCAAAATAACCTTGCCCATTGAAGGTTAAGACTATTTTTTCATTTAATGAAGACACTCCTTGTAAATGTATATTTCAAAAAAAGAAAATTCCATGAGCAATTCAAATATGTTGAAATATTAAGGGTGATTGGAATGAGGGACTTAAATAGGGGCACAGTATTAAAAATTTGGGGCCCTTCAAAAATAATTTTAAAATCCCAACATAAGATGTAACTACTTCACCCTGTGTTGTTATGAATGCCATTTTTGGCATCCTCAGGAAATTCTCTTTCAGAATATATATACTTTTGTAGGGAGAGGCTTAAAATGTTTAACGTTATGACACTTTGATCTTGAAAAGGGCAAGATTTTTAGATTTTTCAATTGGTGGTGTAACATAAAAAGGGCGACTTGGGGGCGAATTCCCAACGCATGGCTTTATTATTTAGTTTTTAAAGCATAATGATGATATTCGGAGACATTCCAACCATTTAATAGGTATCTAAATGGTCAACTGAATGAAAATTACTAAAATCATTTAAATATGCTTGGTGTTCTAATAATTTTGGCCACCACTGTACATCTAAACCTTTTTCCCAAGAATAATATATTTTTGATTTGGTAGCCTTGTCAAAAGTGTATAGTTCTTTTTGGGACGCACTGTATTGACCAATGATTACTTACATCTGTGAGTATAGGAGCAAGGAGGGACTGAATAGAATCTGATCTGGGTTGTCTTCTAGGGATTGATTCTGGTTCTGGAGGTGGAGGTTCAGGAATGTACTGTGAACCCTTGATGGTATCTCCAAATTCAAAGGCAGGCATGTGATTCTGATGGCTCTCAGTCGGGCTGTAAGTACAAGATATTAGAACAGAGTAAGTACACGGTAAGTGCAAATTAAGTACAGAGTAAGCATAAAGTAAGTTATGAATTAGAGGTTCTGGAGATCCAGGTTCAGGAATGTACTGTGAACCCTTGATGGTGTCTCCAAATTCAAAGGCAGGTATGTGGTTCTGATGGCTCTCAGTCGGGCTGTAAACAACGTAGCAGTGTTACCAACGTAGCAGTGTTACCACCATGCTCCAGAAGCTTAAATGGCAAACTCTCTCTGAATGAAGAGCCCACAGCAAGGTCATCATGCTGTAAAGAATCATGAATGGCCTCATAGCCATTCCTGCGGCTCCACCTTACTTGTACCCAGCATCACACAGAACAGGAACAAGAGGACACCACCTTCAACTTAAACAGCAGCACTGCAGGATATTGGCCTACCAACATAGCTATTTTCCCAGTGTCGTCTGCCTGTGGAATGTCCTCCCTGCCTCCGTGGTTTCGGCCCCGTCCATGGAGGTCTTCAAACACCGCCTCTCCACTGTCACTCTACGCTAAGTGACACCAATGGTTTTTACTCACACCATAGTTAGTCTTAGTTTTGTTCGTCAATGCACTTTCCATGTAGTTGTTCCCGTGACTGTGATCCTTTCTGCCCAAGTACGACTATACTCTTCAAGAGGGATGTACTTCATTGGAAGAAGAAGAAGAAACAAAAAGTAAGTACAAAGTAAATACAAAGTAAGTACATAGTAAGTACAGACTAAGTACAATGTAAACATGAATTAAGCATATAGTAGGAATTTGATGTTCTGAAAGGAGAAATTCAGGAATGACTTCGCATGCTCAAAGGCAGATAGCAGGTTGTGATGGCTCTCAGTGGGACTGTTAGCATGGAGTAAGTATAAAGTGAGTATAAAGTAAGTACAAAGCAAGTACAAACTAAGCATAAAGTGAGTATAAAGTAAGTACAAAGCAAGTACAAACTAAGCATAAAGTATGCATAAGGTTGGAATGAGAGGTTCTGGAGATGGAGGTTCAGGAATGTACTGTGAACCCTTGATGGTGTCTCCAAATTCAAAGGCAGGCATACGGTTCTTATGGCTCTCAGTCGGGCTGTAAACACAAAGTAA
Organism: Paracentrotus lividus; assembly: GCA_940671915.1. Lineage (NCBI taxonomy): Eukaryota > Metazoa > Echinodermata > Echinoidea > Camarodonta > Echinidae > Paracentrotus > Paracentrotus lividus. The sequence goes on along the minus strand of CALNVZ010000674.1, from coordinate 3,809,836 downwards.
ATACAGAGTAAGTACAAAGTAAAAGCAAAGTTAGTACAAAGTAAGTACAAACTAAGAATAAGGTAAGTACAAGTTATGAATTAGAGGTTCTGGAGATCGAGGTTCAGGAATGTACTGTGAACCCTTGATGGTGTCTCCAAAATCTAAGACAGGCATGTGGTTCTGAGGACTCTCAGTCGGGCTGTAAACACACAATAATTACATCGTAAGTACGAATTAAGAATAAAATAAACATGAAGTAAGCAAAATGTAAGTAGAAATTAACTACTCAAGGACATGTATATATAAAGTAGTTACACCAAGTTTTTAATTTTAATACACTGTACACTTTTGTCTTTTGCAGCATGAAAGATTTGTTGATCTCAAAGCGAAAAATTATGATTTTACAGAATTCCCTTTAAAGATCCTTCACTAAAAAGCCTTTGAATGAATATATACATGTATGTGATCCTGCTCTAGATAAAACCACAAGACAATGTAAGCTAAACTAGCAACGCCTATTCCTGTCAGGCCTTGTATACTTTCACTTTCTGCTTGTGGCTAGGTTTGATTAATTATGGTTCGCAACACTTAAAAAATGTCAAGCTTGTGTTATTGCTTCCCACACAACATATAAAAAGTAAAACTTGCCATTACTTGTCACATTATATTCAGTATTTAAAGCTATAAAACTTTAGGGAAGTAAAATCAACGAGCTTCAAGCTCCTTGGTAAAAATCTAATACAATTAATATCCTACATGTACTTTCCATTTTCATTTACCTGACATAATTCTTTTCTTATATTTCCATCACAACCATACCTGATATAAATTGCTCCAACTATTTCATAACCAATATAATGTTGATTTTGCTTTCAAACGCATTGCCCCTGCCCCAATTTAAAATAGAATGCAATACTGTATCAGTACAAAATTTTGCATAGAGATATTTTCATGATTAAAGACTACATGTTGGTGGGGAAATTCTTGGAGGCTAACTTTTGTAGTAACTTTGCAGAAATTAGGAGTAACATATCTTCTGAAAATTGGCATCCCTGACATTAACTTACAATTAGCTCCGTGAGGTATTACAGTATATTTTTCATCCCAGGCTAAAAGTTGTAGGCCTATAAACCTTTAATATATTTTGTAAAACGCATAGAGACCTTGGTATTATGCGTTTTACAAGCATAAATGATTATTATTATTATTATTATTATTTACAACTTCATACAACTTACAATTCATTATCTTCCGGATCTGAGTCTGGTGAATCGTTGCCCTCTGCCTTCCATCTCTTATAGCGCTCTATTAGCTCTGTGAGGTAGGATGTCTTTTTAGCTTGCTTGATGAAACGGTGCTTTAACAGCTCCTTCGCTGTCGGCCTCTGGAATAATAACATTCAGATATCAATTAGGGGTTGTTAAATACAAGAATTACAAAAAAAAAATCAAAAAAACAAAATTTTGGGGTCTAATACACTTATTTATGATTTTGAGTGACCATATATAACAAGATTTTCCATAGGTCTTTCAAAAACTTTTTGATCCTTAAATTTGCACAGTCTACAGGTACATTTTTTAAACTTCATTTTGTACCTACATTTGTACAAGAATATAATTTATATTTAACAAAATTCTATATGTTTATGAAAAATAAAAAATACATCACATAATCACCAAATTGTGCATGATGATATTTAGCGATTTTCTATTTTTTCTTTGGACTGCCAATTTAGAGATATCAAAGATTTTAGAGACAATTTGTTACGCACCAGAAATGAATTCATAATTCTCTTTTAATAATGTTGTTCTTTCTGCTCAAGTGTAGTTCATTGCATTCTGGTTTTAAAAGATGGTGTAAGCATTACTAAAAGTCTCTAAAAGGCAAACTTTACCTCTGTGGGTTATGAGCGTTCATCTAAGAGAAAACAGAATTTAAGGGCTATAATAGTCACAGTGATTATAAAGTTTGCTTTCCTCTTCCCTGGCCGCCACTGATGCACTACATGTAGGTTAATTGCTACAAAAAAAATTCATTGATTTTGTACTATTATCCTTGTCATTTGTTTGGAAATGTATTTCTGTGTTTCAAAGAGCTGATTAACAAATAAATAAATTAATAACTTACATGTCTTGGGTCTTTATTTAGACAGACTTCTACAAAGTCTTTGAAGTTCTTACTATAGCTGCCTTCTAGTTTGGGTGGGTTGTTCTTTGGGATGAGGAAGAGGACTCTCATTGGATGCAGGTCTGAGTTGGGGGGTTCCCCTTTGGCCAGCTCAATGGCTGTGATCCCTAATGACCACATGTCCGCCTGAAAGAAAAAAAACGAGAGATATAAATCTATGTACAATGTAATACAAAATCATTTCAAGTACACAAGTCAGTCTGAAAAAGGAAATACTACAATAAATTCCATACTTTTTTAAAACAGTACATGTTAGCCTGAAAGGGAAAATAATCCCTAATGACCAAATGTCCACCTGAAAGGAGAAAAAAAAATGAGAGAAAATATATTAACAGTAATATTGTAATTTAAAATAAATTCATACAACAAGTAATTATGATGAGCAACCAAAACATCTTTCAAAAGGCTGGGGTCTATATGGGGGAGTCAGGGAAAAGTAACGTATATGAACCTTCTCAATCCCTAATTACACCAAGAAATGTATGCACCTGCACCTCATAAAATTGGGCAATGTCTAAGTCTTACAGTCACATGTCATATTTTATCAGGAACGTAAAAAAAAAAAGATGAATAAGGATATGTTTTTTACCCCACAGCCCCCCCCCCCCAACTCTTGTAAGAAAGTTCTTTACAAAACTACAACACCTCTTTCAAAATCGTTTTCTTTAGTATACTTCTTATTTCCTCTACATGTACAAAAAATAGTACAGTATATCAAATGAATAACATTTTTTTTCAACTGAATAGATTTTTTTGAAGATGTTTGGTTTTTCCAGAACCCTCTTTGGGTGAAATGCAACCATATATAATCATACACATACCAAGAAATCACTCATGCATGACAATAATTGCGTATTGATAGAATGACCCTACTTTATTACAATAGATCAGGATATACAGTTGAACAAATCTCTGAAAATCTCATTAGAGCTAAGGAAGCAATTTACATGTAAAGCAAGCTGGGTTAGGGATTTTCCCCATTTGAAATCTACATTTCAAACAAAAGATCATTTGAAATACACCTGTCTCTCGTTTGTACACACTTGCCATGTACATGTACAACAAGTATTCATTTTTAAATTGACTATAAAGTAAATGCAATAAAAATGCACAAATTATATCTAATACAAATAAAATGCATTGCACTTATACATGTACATGTATCATAAAATTGTATTTTAATACAAATTTATATTGTCTGTAAAGGTTCTACAAATCACAGAGGCTGTTACAATACAAAGTCTGAGGTAATTTGGGTAAATTATTATCTCTTTAATAACTACAATGATATTTAAAAGGGTAAGGTTCAGAGTTATAAAACTACATACATGTACACATGTTTCTGGTTGGTGTACTGAATTATTGGTGTTTACTTTTATCACTATTTTTCTTTAATTTATTACATTTTTTTTTCTTTTAACAAAGAGTGAAACTGACCAGAATTAAAAAAATGAAAAAAATGAAAAAAATGAGCAAAGAAAATGGGATTCCATTGGGATTCAAACCCAAGACCTCCTGATTTTTATGTTGTCTACCGACTGAGCTATGGCATGCCCTTATGTATGTGTCCAAGAGAACCCCTTCAGCTCAAGCATTGAAAGCTAAGGGGTTCTCTGGGTCAAGCATTGACATAAGGGCTTGCCATAGCACAGTCAGCAGAGCACCTGCCTTGTAATCTGGAGGTCTTAGTTTGAATACCAGTGGAATCCCATTTCTTTGTTCATTTTGTCATTTTGTCATTATCTTTTTATTTACTTAAATATTTATTTACAAAGGACAAATTATCCTACAATTCCTGACAATAATGACCCCTGAAACCACCTCTAACCCTAACCTGTGTCAGGGGGTCACATAATGGAAACATCGCTTGACAAGATACAAGAGTGTCAATGTAAAATTCCTATAGCCTATTTACAAATTTTATACCAAGTACAGTACATTACTTTGTACATGTACATGTATAATGAATATGTGCATGTACTGCTTGCAAGAGATTTTTAAAAATATATACATGTATAATCAGCAATCAATTTTTAAGAAAACTTGACAAAGTTGCAGGTACATTTATTTTTAATATGTAGCCTACACCGATTTATGTACCTGTATGCATATATTACTACATGTACATGTAATTTCCACTGCGGCTTAATAGATACTGTTTACTTTGCAGGCGTTTTCTAAAAATCCATTTGTTTTGGAACAACACAACACAATACAAATACACACATGACTAATCACTCACACACACTGTCACTATACTTTAACTATAGGATTGCGTGCTGGGAGGTCAAAGCTATTTCACCAAAGAGCAAAAAAAGAGAATTTCAATGTTTTTGTTGTATTACATGACCTCGAAACTTGACAGGAGCGATGATTAATGACAAAAATATCAATTCTTTTATAATATGAACCATTGTACACCCCGATTAGGATAAATGTACATTGTGTTTACTGCTGCGTTGTACATGCATGTACAATTGTAAATAAACAATCTGCTAGACTGGCTCACAGGAATAATTGCACCATAACAAAACTACAATGTATTTCACAAATAATACTTTGAAATGATGTAGACTAGAAAAGTTTCATGTTCTTGCACAAGGATATACAATGTACATTTGTAAATGTACATATTCCATGAAAATAATTTGAAAGCTCACAATTATACCTGTTCACCTTTCCCACTACACTAGATTCTCTTTAAACACTGAGCTAGGCCCACTAGATTCTCTTTAAACACTGAGCT
>CALNVZ010000674.1:3782247-3801713 GCA_940671915.1 Paracentrotus lividus | reverse complement strand
TTTAAAGAGAATCTAGTGTAGTGGGCCTAGCTCAGTGTTTAAAGAGAAATCTAGTGGTAGTGGGCCTAGCTCAGTGTTTAAAGAGAAATCTAGTGTAGTGGCCCTAGCTCAGTGTTTAAAGAGAATCTAGTGTGTGGCCTAGCTCAGTGTTTAAAGAGAATCTAGTGTAGTGGGCCTAGCTCAGTGTTTAAAGAGAATCTAGTGTTGGACCACTGAGCTAGGCCCACTACACTAGATTCTCTTTAAACACTGAGCTAGGCCCACTACACTAGATTCTCTTTAAACACTGAGCTAGGCCCAATACATTATAGATCTATATGAAAGTGATATTGCATACATGTATTACGTGTGTATCCCATGAGCATTTCCTCAAGTAATGTATACCTAGGGATAAGATCTTTGAAACGACAAGAGCAGATGACTTGCTGTCCTCCATGGGCTACATGTAGGTTATTGATGCTTGGTGAGAGCAATGCACTTTTACATGACACACCCACGATGATTTGTCAGGCAAAGGTACAATAGAGTTCAGTCCACTCTTACAACCAATAATGTCCTTAGATGACCTTCATAGCCTTTGACCTTTGACAAACATTCTCCAAATTAACAACAACAAAAAAGAAAACAAAAATTCCCTTACAACGCTATGGTGATACATACTAGCAATTATTTCCAGTGGTTCTTGAGATATCATGATAACGAGAATCTCATAAGTTGACCTCTGTGACCCTTGACCTACGATGTAAATACTAGTACTCCAATATTGGTTTCCTATGGTGATGTATTTCTAAGTTTCAAGTTCATGTCTCAAAGAGGTTCTTGAGATGTCGCGATGACAAGCAAATAGCATGTAGCTTTAATATGGATGGACAGATGTATGCCTTGGTGAAAAAGAGCCCTGAGTACTAAAGCAATTACTCCCAGGACAACTACCCCCCCCCCCTCCCCCAGTACTAGGGTTAGGGTTAGGTGTAGGCCTAGGTATATAGTTTATAGGGGCAGAATTTGGCGGGGGAAGGGGGTTGTTGTCCGGGGGTAACGGTCCAGAGGGTATATATTGTCCTAGAACCGAGCTCTATACCTCTTTTCATGTACTTCATATTATAAATCTTCCATTACAAATTCACCTCTCCTAGATACGTTTTGCAGACAGCTGGTAATGTCATTGGCTTGTAATGCAGGCTTGCCCCACACCTGATGGACTTAATATATGAATCTCAGGCATGCAGGGTTCAATATAAACAAGCAACAAAGATCTATTTCTAGACTCAGCAATGGGATACCCTTCTTCCTCCAAATATATTATGTGAGGATTTAAAGGAACTATCTACCTGTTTAAATCATCTCTAAAAATCCCCCCAAAATGAATTAACTAGTAATTTACAGCTAATGAGCTCACATGAATCTCAGGTACAACACGTACATGTACATGTGTGCAAGGAAACCTGAAATATATATTTTTAACTTTCACAAGTTTTCTATGAAAAGATATTAATGCATGACATTGAATTTCATTTTCATAAAATCTACACCTGTATACAGAGGCCACTGCACACGAACAATAAAAAAATAGGGCCCACACTAGTAAATGAAGAAAATGGACCAGGGCAAAAAGAAAAAAAAATATTAACAAATGAGCTAATCGCACAAATATTTAATATCAGAACTCTACAAACATGTACAGGTTATCTACAAATCTGACACAACAAACATTAGCATCTACTTGATCCAGGAAGCTTATGACATAACTAGCATATTGAGCTCAGTTTCAAAAGGCACTAAATCCATCTTTTATCAAAATGGATTTTCCAGCATTAATGTACATGTAGGGCCTGTAACGACCGGTAATGTTGCACGATGCATAATGTAACAATCTTCTCACGTCTCGGACCAACATTTGACGTCATCATCTCGAACCTCGGTCCAATTCTCATCAGTTTGCAGGCCTATTTAGAGAAAATAACTAGAATAATTTGGATTGATTACATTATGGGAAAAGAAAATCAGCCTACAAACTGATGAGGATTGGACCGAGGTTCGAATCACAGTAACAACTTTCGAATGATCATGTCAAATGTTAGTCCCAGACGTAAATAATGCGAAGTTGTGCAATTATGCATCGCTGTGACATTAAGGTGGTATCTCACTTCACAGAGACGTCTCCGCGACAGAATATTAAATTTCGTCGACGCGACGGATAAAAAATATTAGAGACGTCTCGGAGACGGATTTGGGACTCCTTCAGACCTTTTTTTCATTAACTGTCGCAGAGACGTCTCGGAGACATCTCCGCGATATCGGAGACAAAATTTTATATTAGGTCGGGGAGACGTCTCCGCGAAGTGAGATACAACCCTTACCGGTCGTTACAGGGCATACATGTACCCCCGGTACTCATTTCAAGGAGCCTCATAAATTAACATAATTTCAACAACAAAATCCAAATAGATCTTTTTTCTTCTTTTTTTTTTTTGGCACTTAATTTGTTTTATTCCAAAAGGAAATGTACATTACATTTTTAATGGATTTAATGCCTTTTGGAAGTGAGCTCAAAGGTTAAAGGAATATCTGACGCCATGCCAAAATACCCGGTCGTATTAATCTGTACTCATATTAAAATTAATAGCATGGTCAACAAACGGGTTCAGTTGTAAGGGCGTACCATTCCAACTGCAGGGCCAGTGTAAACATGAACTAGACTAGCTAAATAATCATGAGGCCCCATTGATATGAACATGTGTTTGTTAAAGGAAGTAAGTAGTACCACATGTGTAGTGCCCCAAATACCCCATCACACGAACCTACTGCACTCATGGAAATATTCATGGTACATTTAATTTTGGAGGATTTCGCATGAAGATCTGCACCTCTTGCCGTATAATATGATACATGTATATCCACTTGACCCTTGACCTACATAATCCAAAATCTGATAAGATCGTCTTCCTGTTTTTCAAGATGAAGCTTACCTTTGAGTCATAGGCCGACTGCTTGATGACTTCAGAAGCCATACTGAATACCTTCCCCCTTCCAAAAGCCCAATCCTCTCCTCTTGCCATATGAGAATGGTCTATCCACTTTTACCCTTGACCTATGTACTCCAAAATCTAATAAGGTAGTCTTCCGTTTTTTCAAGATGAACCTTACCTTTGAGTCGTAGGCTGACTGCTTGATGACTTCTGGAGCCATCCAGAATGGTGTACCAACAAATGTATTCCTCTTTATTTGAGTTTCTGTCAGTTGACCTGCTACACCAAAGTCAGCCAGTTTGACATCACCGCTCTCTGACAGTAAGACATTTGCAGCTGATGGGAGATGAATGACAGAAAGACATTGAGTTGAAATAATTTTTCTGAAGGTATTTTTAGTCCTATGAACATATGGATCTGTACCAAGCCTCGTTATCTTTCTTTCTAATAATGATGATCTGTGTCTGTGACACTAAGCATTTTATTTGCAAAAGACAAAGAAAAAGCTGATGATAATCGCTACTATAATGTTACACCTCATATTCTAAAGGGTAAGTTTGCAGAAAATCTTTTGAAAATTTGGGCAAGAACAGCATCAAAAGAAAAGACAACTGTGTCATTCAGACATTGCTCAAACAGATGTGTCTCATTTATGAGATCTCAATCATTTCTGATATTACATGTATTACCTTAAATATCTCTATGAATCTTCCTCTCGCAGTGAAGATAATCTAATCCCTTGATAAATTCCCAAAAGATTGTTGAGATGTAAATTTGTCCATCTGACCCCACTTGAGAAGATCAACTACTACTATTACAAGTTACCTCTTGTGTTACTTCTAATATTACTATTACTATATAATAATATTACTATTTACCTTTGATATCTCTATGGATTTTCCTCTCACAGTGAAGATAATCTAAACCTTTGATAACTTCTCTCAGGATTGTTGAGATATAGATCTCGTCCATCTGACCTGACTTGAGAAGATCCAAAGCCGAGCCTCCTCCAAGATACTCCATGATAATCCACAGCTTGGTGCCCTGAATGAATGAAACAAAAGAAAGATGGACATTATCATTCCACGTTACGTATGTTACAATTCAGAAGGGTTTTCCAAGTGCATTTCTAACCATATTTCTTTTGTAAAACCCTTTTTTCATAAGGCTGTGCATTTAAAATGGTCTTCGGTAATCACTCTTCAAGAAAAAACAGACAAAAGTCACTTGCCTTTCACAGACTTTGTGCAAGGAGGAGTTTAAGAGCGTTACGTGTGTTACATTCACACAGAAAAAAAAATCAAACACCTTTCAGAAAAAGCCAGATTTCTGTGAAGTGTGTCATCGAAAAGACAAAATTTTTTTGATATGGCATACATTAGTGTTGCATAATTTCAGAAATAAAAGGATTTGGGTATTCATGACAAGGTATTTCAGTAAATCAGTGGAACTCAGCGTTACGTATGTTACAAATAAATGTTACGTGCGTTTCGCGTCTGAAATAGGCAAGTAGGAAACCATCTATATAGCTTTTTTTTTCAAGAATGGATTATATATTAATGGAAAACAAACACTTCTTCACCGTAAATACAAAATTCCTTCATAACAAGTTATATTTGAATTTTGGTCAGTACTGTGTTACGTATGTTACAAAAATAATACATTTTTATTTATTGGGGAAAAGAAAATAACCCTCAGATGTCAGATTTCCAGTTAGAATCCATGTTCTATCATAATGCAACAATAAAATGTGTAAAACATATGTTCTCTTGTCCCAATTATCTCCTGAACTGTGTAATATACATAACGTTACGTATGTTACACAATTCACAATCTGGGTTTTGAGACTAGATGAAGACAAAATTTAGATATGTACATGTACATGGTTGTATTTTGTTGGAACATGAATTCTAACTTTATATCTAAGATCTTGTCTTTCTGAGAGATCACTCCTTTCTCACACAAAGAAAATTTTGTGAATTACACACTGTATTAGACAGTAATCTGCAATAAATCAGTAAGATTGGTCATTTTCCATGAAGTATGCAAGTGTGTGGCCTTTAAAACACATTGAAACTAATTTTAGTACATTATTTAATACAAGCATCTGGTATGCCAAGCTTACATTTGGCCTTTTGGAGCTCTTATCTCCCTTTCTGTAATCATATAACATACGTAACATTACGTATGTTTAATACACAATTCAAAAGTGATTTTGAGATCAGAGTAACCTAAACAGTCTATATTTAATTGTTGGATAATGTTGGAAGATGGATTCTAACTTTAAAACTGAGATATCTTGTTTCTAAGAGGAAAATTCTTTCCCCCACAAATAAAAATAGTTTATTTTTGTTACGTATGTTACATATTAATCAGACCAAAGTGCAACCAATTTTTTTTTTTAACAACATGCACTTTAAGGTCGCAAAGTGCTTGTTTTCCAAAAATATGGGACTTAAATGTGTCAAAGCTTATTCACTGAAGTATTTTTAGTATGGGTTATAATAAATAATCATTATTTAATATAACTGTTTGTTTTCTTCTTTTTTCGAGTAAAATAAAAGAGCTTGCACTGTACTGCCCTCCTACAGCCAGCCAATACCAGTGAATGAAATGTTGTTATCATTTTTTGACAGTCTGGATACAATACATCAAGAAAATTTCCACTAAATGAAGGTGCACAACTTCTGAAAAGAAACTGTTTATTTCATTCATAAATTATTTTGACAATGAAGCGTTTTTATACAACATGAAGAATTAAAATCATTGATTAATGTACAGTAAAGAAAATAACAAGACAATATTTATGAAGCGGTACATTTCAAGTGTACACTGTATGTAATATAAAGTAAAAAAAAAAAACTTCTCCATTAATTGAGATACATGTACATGTACATGTGAAATATGCATACCAGTACGCTCAATCTCTACAAAATTGCCTCATTACATTTGCCCAAATATGTTTATTTTGACGCCACATACATGTTCATCATCAAGGTCAAACCGTAATGGTAATTATAAAATTGCCATACCCTAATTTGTAGAACCTATGATAAAACTTATAAAATGTGACCTGTTATTAATCAATAATACATGCATTCACAATCTTTAATGTGTATTTGTTCAAAGGAAATGGGCATAAGGTGATTTTATACCCAAAATATAATGCAAAACCATCTTCACAATAACAAAAAATCAACAGACATGATCATTCAGAAGGGAAAAAAATTAATGATCCTGTCTGTCTACATGTAGGTCTGTCTGTGTCATCAGTGTATACACGTAACTGATGTGCAAAGCTGTTCATGTTACAACATTAATGTTTATATCCTACTGGGCAACCATGTTGAAAAGAGATCATGTCAAAACCATCCCCAATAAATCACATTTTGAAATAATTAGATTTTGGATGAAATTGGAATGAAACTTCAATAATCAAGAAAAGTCAGGATAGCAGTTAATATTGATGTCTCTTGGTGTCCTAAGATGTTGATGCCTAGTACTAGTAATGGGATTCATTATAACACACAATGTGTGCACAATCTCCACTAGTATTTCAAATTCTGTTTGAGGTTTGATTCATTTAGTAGTATCACTTTGTAATGTAGGTGAATTCAGAATAGTTTCGAAATAAAAATAAAAATGATGAGCATTCACATGAGAGCTGACAAAACTAGTCCATCTCATCCTGAACTTTGACCCGATGCTTCACACTCAATTCTCTAATCAGAATTCTCTAATTCATTTCTGCATTATAAACAGCTCACCCATCAGTAGGATGCATATATGATCATTATTTTCTTTTGATTCCATAAACAAAGGGAACAATACATCGAAGCTATGGAATTTAGGTCACATCATAATATTTGGAGCTCGTTTCTGTATTTATCATTTCCAACTGAACTCCCCGTCATTGTTGTTGTGATAGTTTTATGACTTGATGTTTTACAAACTGGTCAGACAAAGAGATCATGCTCTTTGGAAACAGAATTTTTGTGATTTTCTATCATATGCAATTCATTTTTTGGCCTTGCACTCACACTAATCACTGTTTGTAAAGTGTTTTCATCCAATTATTGATAAAAGCTTTTTTCTTGGTTTTTTTCCACTCAATCTATTAAACAATCCTTATATTTTAATGTTGTCATCAGAGATGCCATTAAACATCCTTTAAAAATACTGTAACTCACACAAAATCCTGAAATTCGCTATTTAAAAAAATACATATAAAGAAAAAAGGGCGGGAAATACATAACTATGCGGAATTTTTTAGTAGGAAATGCCCGAATTGAAGACATTTCCTGAAAAGTGGGATCTCTGAATAATGAACTCTGTGTGAAAACGAAGAGCAAATAGGGTCAGGTTAATGTACATGTAGGTTGGTCCTTGATCTCATCATTACCCTTTTTACACTGTGACTCGGCTCAGGGGTTCGACACGGTAATCGTGCTTGACACAACAGTTTTATGTCGTTCATGTATAAAACAGGATCAGCGTGATCCGCGAACCGAGTTTGACACTCATTTTCTGCTCCGCCAGAATCGTAGGTTTCAATCCAGGAGGTGGGTTCAATACGGTAACTTTTCTGTGTGTAAACAGAAAGCCATGTTGAACTCAATGACCATGAGGTCAGTGGTGGAATTCAGCTGCTCATCACAACACACATTAATGATGTCCCTCTACTTGCGGTCGTGATCTGTGAGCCGTATTTCACTCGCCTTTATTGTTCTGTATAAACATGATCACAGGTTCCCTCTTTGCAGGGTTAGACTCTTCTTGAGGATTCGACATGAGAGCCAAGTCACTGTGTAAACACGGTATATAAAAGCCCAATTTGGGTGTGGTACAGCAGGGTGTTCTCCATTCAGACATGAAAAGGGGAAGTCCGGATTCACACTAGTTCAATCTACCCTAACAGTTTCCTGTGTGGACTCCTTTTAAAGAGAAAGGTCAAATCTCGGTCTGTCTAAAATTACATGTTAGGAAATATAAATTGGCTATCAGACAAGTGCTACCCAACCAGTGGAGTCGGAAATCTCTGAGGAGACAAAAGATTTGAGGGGCAAGCCACTGTTAACACACAATTGGTTGCCCCTTTAAGTCTAATTTTTTTTTTCCTCAGAGCTTTCCGACGCCTGTACTCACCTCGCCAGTGATATAAATACTGCAAACTAATTGTATCATGTGTATGGAAAATGTGGCTTTGATGAAACACATGTAAATGTATTTGAAATACATTTTCAATTTCACTGTAATGTAAAATTTTATTAACAGTATTATTACAAGGTTCCTTTTAAACATTCAGGGGGCTGAGCCGAAAATAGGGGGAGGGGGCTAAGCAGGTTTTTAAAAAATTAAAAACACTAAACAGGCCTACATGTATATGACCATTTTTACATTTTCACATACAAATGAAATGCATTGAAAATCATGCAAAAGATGAAACACACCATTATTCCATATATTTACTATATAATTTTTTTATACATGAAGAGTAGAAATTGAGTAGAATGCTTTGTGATGTATTGGTATCAAGTATCATGTAATGTACCTCTCATGCTTGCAGGGGAGCATGCAAAACAAATCGAAGGAACACCTCCAGGCAAAATGTTCCATTAGGAAGGAACCAGTCTGAAAACAGAGACGTTGCAGACTTTGCAAGTTCAATGTTGGTGAAATCTACCAAATTTTTGCTTTTATATCTAGTTTATTCCTGTTTATATAAGCATGGTTGTGTCATGTGTCTGTGCCTACATACATGTATATGTGTTCAGCATTACAAGGCCGTTGGATTGGTACTGAAAACCTCATTATAATGGGAGTGGACTGCAATATAGGTTCATTTGAATAGGGTTTGGTTTTGTGTTTTTTTAAGAAGCACAGAAATTTCCTGTTTAGGTTTGGCTTTTGCTAGCTGAGTGAATATATTTCCAGTTGAAAGGACGGTTCATTTGCTATTAACCAGAGTCTATTTCAAATTATTGTTCTGTTTTAAATAACTAATTTTATGAAAAAAAACTTTTTTTAGGTAAGATTTTGCCAACTAATCAAAGATTTTCTCTTTGTGAAAGATTAAATTGCTATTGTACTACTGAGGTCTATAAATAATATTTAGTACCAGCAAAAAGTGTCATCAAACAATAAACACTGGTAGTGATTTAAAAAAACACAATGTACATTTTGTACATGTACAGTAGGTCTACACACGGTACACAAAGGCCAAAATGTATAAATAAGGCTTACACATGTACAGTACATAAGACCGAAACTAAAACCTTTTCTCTTCGTACCATTATGACAGCTTATATTGAATTACCATCTCAGTTTTAATATACATCATGTAATTAATCATTAAAGTTTCCTTTAAAATATATTGTGTATTATTTCCTTCTTCCTATAATGATGACACAAATTATTTTCTATTCGTCTCTGGGTAATTCCATGAAGTTTGGAGCAAAAGTGTGGCATGAAAGTCAAAATATGAAAATCAACTGGTCAAAAATACATAGATCTACATTGTACATACTATACACATTCTATCCATGCCTGTATTTCCTTATTTCTAAAACTCAACAAAAAGTGTGAGTTGAGATTTTTAGTACTAAAAGCCATCTTGACCTCCATGCATCATAGTCCAAAAGGCCAGCTGGACAAAAGGGCATTGCACTATGAGCAGCAGCAGGACAGTCCCCTGGATGTACAGTTGTACATGTACATGTTTTCATCATTATTATGGGGGGGGGGGGGCATTTTTATCAAACGAATGCCTTCTGTTCGACTTCATTTGGAAAACAGTTGTATTCCAGTCCATAGCATTTTTGTTGAATTGATACAATGGATGTTATTGTTTGTCCAGGCCCTACATTTACATGTACTAGCAAGATGTAGGCCTATTAGATCAACAGGATCACATAGTTTTAACCCCCCCCAAAAAAAAAAAAAAAAAAAAAAAAATTAAAAAAAATAAAATAATAATACTCAAATACTCATATCGCAAAATTCAACTTTGTTGTCATGCCCCTGGCCGATGAACCTAGGCCACTACTGTTTAAATTTTTATTTATCAATATGTAGCCTACATGTATTACTAGATGAAGAGATAATACATGTACTGTAAATGTGTACAATATGAGCATACTGTTAAATCCAAATTGCTCAATTGAAAACCGGTACCTCTATCAATTATGTGGGCCTCAAATGTATACATTCACACATTTCAGGGATCCTGTGTACATCAAATATCCTATAAATAGTATCATACACATACATGTACATGTACATGGGTTGACCTAAACTACTTCACAACTAGAATCGTGCAGATTGACATTGAACAATTACAAATAAATGCTATTCTTGGAGTACAGACCGCATTTTGAAAATACTGGCATGATCTAAATGAAATATACATACAGGCCTTTTCAGTGTCTTGCATTCCAAAATAAATCATAAAGTAAGGATTGAAGAGATATTTTGTACATACATGTATGTAAAGTCTAGTCAGTGTTAGTCTTGGACCAAAACAGAACAGACCCATTGGTACACATTTTGAATGACATGGTTGTATACCTGTGTTTTGTCTGCACACGTTAGACTCCAATATGACACTTTAATAAATAACATCATGTCTGGAGAGACTAGTCAAGATTGTTTCAGTGTCAGTGCAACGGCAATACATTAATATACACAGTAGCCTAAATTGTAGTCTTGTAAATTCAGACTCCACATTATGAATGATGTGACGGACATGGGTATGTGCCTAAAACTACCCTGTCTGCGGACAAAGACAAACACCCATGGCTTAAAGCTGATCATTTCTTTCAACCCCACCCCCTCCCTACCCCCAATGAATGAATACAATAGAAGTGAATAGAATAGAAAGGTAGATTTAAAGCATGGGCCATTGTCATTCAAGAGTGAGAGAGAAAGGGAGCGGGCAAAGGGGAGAGAGAGAATCTCTGTCCGTTCTGTTGCATGAGTCAGCATTGTTAACATCATCAATGGGCAGGCTGCCTGTATATAAACTGTGAGCAAACACAGCATTCATTGAGACACTGATTACGTCAATCTGTTGCTTATGACTTGCCCAGAAATCTTGGCATGAAAACTTTTCACAAGCCGAAGTCCTTTTTGCAGAACTTTGCCAGCTGTGGAAAACATATTCATTTTAGTTAGGGCCTCAAGATCTAAATTTTGTACTTTTTAGGATATTTAACAATACATTTCAGTTAACTGCACACAATATGCATGGACATAATCAGATGAAAGGATCATGAACACAAGAGCTTACTTGGACCTCATACAAACTCAGTCTTCAATTCAGAATATGGGCCTTAAAAAGGACTTGCCTTAAGTGTCAAATTAGAGTCTGCACTTGTAGACTATTGAGAGAATATGACCTATTTGTGTTGTGAGACGACCACACCCAACACAGTATTATCTCCACAGTAATCCACTGACTATGCTAATCAGTTTCATCATCAAACCAAGTCTATCTGGTTGAAATGAAAACAGAAAGACTAATACTAGAACACATTCAGTGAAAGTTTGACAAAAAAAATAAGAAAACTTGAACATTATGATCAACACAGTATTATCTTCACAGTACAACTTATCCACTGACTATGCTAATGACTATGCTAATCAGTTTCATCATCACAGTCTATCTGGTTTAAATGAAAACAGAAAGACTAATAGAACACATTCAGTGAAAGTTTGACAACAACAAAATAAGAGAATTTTAACATTTTTTTAACATTCTGAATGTTCTTACATGTACATGTATATCAACATGAAGGGGAAACATACAAATAGGAGTTTTCTATTGAAAAAAATAAAAATAAGTAAAAAAAAAAAAAAATAAATATCTATTTTTTTTTTAAATTAATATTATCATTGTTATTATCTATTTTCTATTCATTTTTTTTATATTTTTTTAAATAGATAAATTATGACATTGCTTGCTACATGTACAGTAGGTGCTTTACATCGTATGAGCACATCTTTACACAATTTTATAAGCTCTAAATACAATGGTTGGAAAATAGAAACAAAATATTCATAATTCAATCAGCCATTTCCTCTGATATGGCACTGAGATTTGCTCTCTATGTACAGTCCAGGTACTGCCCCAAAGCAATGATATGCCATTAATACAAATTTCTTTTCACACCAAAACTTTTACCACAAATGGGCAATTATTTGAAATGTAAACATCGATTCTGCCCCAATAATTGGTTTCTTTTCAATTTAGCCAAGTGCAAGATGCAATCAGGCGAATAGCAATCAAGTATTTAAAGGAATAGAGTATAGCTTCTGAAAAAATATTAGATCAAAATCTTTTTCATATAAAGGGTTTCACTACATGTGTTTCTCACTTTGTGTGGTAAGAAAACATATTAAACACAGACAATTATTCTACTTCTATACATTCTTCAACAATTATATCACTGACATGTACATATACATAAACCCTTTGTTAATAATGCAAATGGACCTCATGTCCAAGAACAGAAAACAATCTTGGTTTAATCATTTTTGCCCAAGATGTAATAACTTTGTAGAGATATGCAAAAATCTCAGCAATAGGGTCCTACATAATTGTTGTTATATTGCATGTGATGATGGGTCAAGAGGAAACCCTGAAAATCTTTCACATCACCCACTATACCTTTATCGGAGGAGTAATAGAATAATTTCAAAATTATATAAACTTTATAAAATTATAATCACATTTAAAGCTCTCATTCCTATGAATATTTTAATTTTACCTACATGTAGCTATTTAAGTAAAATAACTTCATACATACATTTGTAAGGGCAAAAGTATAAAAAATAAGAGGCTAAATGTACATGTACAGTACGTTAATTTTTTTCTGGCTCAACCTGCCAGCCTCCCTAGACACCCACGATGCACCACTAGTAAACAAATTTCCTGACGTTCAGACGGGGTGACAAACTCTGTGACTCACAGTGCAAAAGATCTCAAAAACACATCACTGAAGGGCACCTTATCTAATAATGAAACATTGCAAACCAAAACGATTCTATTTTTGAACCAACAAGTTCAAGAATAATTTAATTCTAGTAGTGATTTTTTTTTTTTTCTTATTTTATCTGGCAAGCTGTCAAGACTGCCCATCCTTAAATGCCGTGACTGCTCAATGAGTCATCAAATCAGAAGGGAGATTCTTTACTAGCTAAAGCTTCACAACTAGTGTGTTGAGAGGTGGATCAGGGGACAAACCCAATGTCGGTTGAAGCGCCGAGTAACGCCACAGGAGCTTGAGCTTTACGATGTGACCTTGAGCTTGCAATATACATGTACATGTACAATTCATGGCTGGGCTGATAAAACCTTGTACAAAGGCCTACTATATTTTTGGAAATATTCACGGTGCACTAATTTTTGCGGATTTCGCGCAAAGAGCGGCAAGCGGGAATTAAAAACCAGCAAATATAAAGACATGATTTCCTATGCATGTAACGAATGGGTTCAATTGCGAGCTTACGAACATGCAGCGTGAATTTACGAACCTATGAACATGTTTTGAGGCGGCTCAGCGCAAAAAATTAATCGTGTAAAAATAACAGCAAATACAGTAGGCCTACATGTATCTCACATTCTGGTAAAATCACCTTTTAGGTTAAACGCTAGATGTAAACTCTCGAGTAAAATCAGGCTACAGTAGTGTGATTGCACTTCATGTATTTCAAGTCAAAGCTGCAAAACAAGTTCAAGTTAAGAAATAAGCCCAAGGTGATTTGAGCAGAGATTTTGTCCAATTTTAATAGCACACTATATAATTTGATAGAAAATCCTGATATTAATCAGGCTAATTCATCAGATAAAAATTACATGGTGCGCTATTTAACGGGCTTGGGCTAATGAAAAACTACCTAGGAAAACTCATCATATGATACGGGTTACAAGGTTTCAGAACCGCTGAGGCCACTATCAAAATTCAAATTATACAAATTCAATTATTTGAGACTGGACAGACAGTGAAGACTCTCTTTACTTGATGCATTTATTATGAATAAAAGGGGGTTATGGATATTTCATGCCAAAAGCTTTATACACTGAATCTGAATAGCTTTTGTCCCCCTTGAAGGAGCCCTTAGGGTGGTATCTCACTTCGCGACGTCTCCGCGACGGATAAAAAGTATTAGAGACGTCTCTGATGTCGCGGAAACATCCCGTGACAGTTTTCAAAAACTGTAACAAAGTATTTTCAAAGAACTGTCTCAAAGTAGTTTCCGCGACTCATGAAACGTCTCAGAGGCGTCTTCGCGGCAAATTTGTTAAACTTGTCGCGTAGATGTCTCGGAGACGTCTCTAATACTTTTTATCTGTCGCGGAAACAATTCCGTCGCGGAGACATCTCCAAAGTGCATATTTTCTTTGTGATAAGTTCTTATAAACATGCATCATACATCTATATAAGAATACTCAAAAGCTTGACGGGGGGTCGTCCATAGACTTTGCACGAGAGGGCCAACGGGACTGCATCTCCTCCTTGGATTCGCCCTCGCCGAGGCCCCCGCTTTAACCCACGGGTCGGGTCGGCCGCCCGTCACCGTGTCGTCGCATTCTCAGCCCACCACGACGTCGGACGTGCAGGTGATCCTCGATTTCCTGACGAAAAATCCCCGTTGACTTGCGTGTTGAAGTCCGACGTCGAACGAAACAGACGACAATTAGAGCGTGACGTCATCTCGAACCGAACTGGCGTCTACGGTACCCAACCATCACCTCCTCATTACTCTTGCCCATACAACATCGCCCTGCAGTAAGCATCATGTCCTACTGACATCATCGGTGTATTTTCTGTTGACACGGCAGCGCCGAACGTATGATGCCGAGTATTTTTAGGTCGATTTTGAAACTGAGGAGGATCGAGACGATCTGTTTCTCGAGTCGATTTCTGTCATGTACGCGTTGTAAAAAAATGCACTTAAAAAGTGGATTAGACGCAAAATAAACATCGTAAAGTCATGTCCATCTACTATCTTTGCAAAAACAGTCATGAGGTATCAATGTTTATGTTTTATATCAAAAATAGAAATTTACATGAATTCGGCGATCCTCCATACATAGTACGTCGTATTGAATTGAACGTGACTGAATGTGATGAGTGAGCTGAGTGAGCTGCTGAGCAATAAGCTGAGCTGGATGGTGTTGCGTGACAGCACAGGGTAATATAATTCAGCATTACCTTTGGTTATTTGTGTTTAATTTATTTCTTCTGAAATGATTTGTCGTATATTTTTATGTAGTAATACCTCACAGGAATAGGTTTTGAATAAATTTAGAAACACTACCATCAGAAAAACTAAATAAAAATATAATTTCTTCCCTTCCCACGATCGAGGATCCCATCAAATTTTGACTTGCATATCAAGTCTTGAGATTTTTTGTTTATTATGGTTTGATTTTCATTCAGTTGAAATTTTTTTCTTCATACAAATAGTAAAAGCAAATAGTGGTGATATTATACAATTGTATGGGGAAGGGGCAGATCGACCAAGGGTACGCAAACAAAAATTATGTCCCATCCTTTTGCCCCCCAAAATTTCTTTTGTTTGTGTTGAATGACGGTGGGTGAACTAGCTGCTTGATTAGTTTGATTTTCATTCAGTTGAATTGATTTCTTTCCCATTCATGTGGTAGCTATAGGCTAAAAATAGCTCGGGCAGCAGAAGAGTGATCAAAACTTAATGCCTGCCCCAGTGGCAAACCTCCAGGTTACGCCAAGTGCACGCAGAAAAAAATTACGTACAATTTTGCCCATCGTACGTCCCCTCCCAAGGGGCCCTTTAGGTTACGCTAAGAGTACGCGAAAAAACACTTATGCTCCACCCCCCCCCCCCCCCCGGAATAGTTTAGGTTATACGCCAAGGGTACGCGGAAAAATATTACGTAGGCCTACACTTTTGCCCATCGTCCCCCTCCCCAGGGGCAAACCTCTCAGTTACGCCAAGGGTAGGCCTACGCGGAAAAAAAAATTACGTACACTTTTGCCCATCGTCCCCCTCCCCAGGGGCAAACCTCTCAGTTACGCCAAGGGTAGGCCTACGCGGAAAAAAAATTACGTACACTTTTGCCCATCATCCCCCGGCCTCCCCAGGGGCAAACCTCTAGGTTACGCTAAGGGTACGCGAAGAAAATTAACTTGCACTATTGCTCCTTCCCCCCCCCCCCCCCGGAAAGCTTTTAGATTACGCCAAGGGTATGCGTAAAAATTATGTACACTCTTGCTCCAACCCCCCCCCCCCCCCCCGGGAAAACTTTAAGGTTACGCCAAGGGTACCGAAAAAAAATTTACGTAGACTTTTGCTCCACACCTCCCCTGAATACTTTCAGGTTACGCCAAGGGTACGCAGAAAAAAAATTACGTAAACTTTTGCCCAGCGCCCCCTCCCCAGGGCAAACTTCTAGGTTATGCCAACGGTTACGCTCCACCCCCCCCCCCCCCCCGGGAAAACTTTAGGGTTACGCCAAGGGTATGCGAAAAAATTTATGTAGCTTTCGCTCCCCCCTCCCCCCCCCCCCCAACAGAATACTTTTGGTTACGCCAAGGTACGCGAAAAAAAAAATTACGTACCCTTTTGCCCATCGTCCCCTCCCAGAGGCAAACCTCTAGGTTACGCCAAGGGTAGGCTACGCGGAAAAAAATTACGTACACTTTTGCTCATGCAGCGTCCCCCTCCAAGGGGCAAGCCTCTAGGTTACGCCAATGGTATGTAAAAAAAAAATTATATACTTTATTGCTCCACCCCCCCCCCGGGAAAACTTTTAGGTTACGCCAAGGGTACGCAACAAAAATCTTTACATACACGTAATGGGTAGGCCTATAACCCTCAGCACCCCCCCCCCAAAAAAAAAAAATAATTAATAATAATAATAATTAATAATAAAAATAAAAATAAATAATAATAATAATTTAAAAAAATAATAAAACATAAATAAATAAATAATAATAAAATAAAAAAATAAAAATAAAACATAAAACTTTAGGGTTACGCCAAGGGTATGCGAAAAAATTTATGTAGACTTTCGCTCCACCCCCTCCCCCCCCCCCACAGAATACTTTTGGGTTACGCCAAGGGTACGCGAAAAAAAAATTACGTACCCTTTTGCCCATCGTCCCCCTCCCAGAGGCAAACCTCTAGGTTACGCCAAGGGTAGGCTACGCGGAAAAAAATTACGTACCTTTTGCTCATGCAGCGTCCCCCTCCAAAGGGGCAAGCCTCTAGGTTACGCCAATGGTATGTAAAAAAAAATTATAACTTTATTGCCTCCACCCCCCCCCCCCCCGGGAAAACTTTTAGGTTACGCCAAGGGTACGCAACAAAAATCTTTACATACACGTAATGGGTAGGCTATAACCCTCAGCACCCCCCCCCCCCCCAAAAAAAAAAAATAATAAATAATAAAATAATAATAATATAATAATAAAAAATAAAAAATAAATAATAATAATAAAATTTAAAAAAAATAAATAAAACATAAAAAATAAATAAATAATAATAAAATTAAAAAAATAAAAATAAAACATAAAAAAAATAAAAAATAAATAAATAATAACAACAATAATAATAATAATAATAAATAAAAAAAAAGAATAAACAATAAAAAAATGAATAAATAAATAAATAAATTTTAAAAAATGTAAAAGAAAGAAAGAAAGAACTAATAAGAAGCAGAAGAAACTTTATCAGGCCCATATGGGGGCGGAGCAGGTTTTATATTTTTTTGCAGGAGCCGAATTGTTGCCGAAGCATTTATCAATTTCGCGAAATGCTGTAATAAGAAGGGTCGAGGGAATGAAAGAAACACCGTTTTTCAAACTGTAGGGGGTGGACCTGCTAGCTGCCCCGGCGCGTAGCGCCGGGTGCAGCTAGTATAATTAGGTTCTTGCTTTGAGCAGGAGGGGGGTGGGGGCTGCAGCATTTTTTTTTTTCAAAGAGAATCTACTGTAGAGGGAAAGATGAACAAAATTATTGTGGGCTTCAAAAAATTTTCATGTTACTAAGGTAGAATATTATAGTAAAAATGTTCACTGCAAAGGATTGCTCTTCAAATCCACTCATAGTCACAATATGACAAAAATGAAAGAAATGTTCTGGCCAAAAATTGTGTGTAATCCCATTATCCCTAAATAATAGGATCCATCAAATCCTTTGTTATAGGTGATGCTGGATCCGCCACTTTACCAACTGTCATGGGATTCATGGATTCATTATATCCTCAACAGCCCAGTGGGGGTTGTATCACAATGCTGTAGGTCTTGTGCAAAATTTACAAACACAATTGATCAAAACACAATATCAATTCACAACAGAGTACTACAGTCTGTGTAAAAACAATGGTACAGTCCTGAGGGAACAGTAATTTAGGTGTGAAATCTTTTCAAATTAGTGTGTGCATGTGGTAACAAATTAAAGCCAAATGATTTTCCTTGCTGATGCACTTTGTTCTGTATAATTTGCCTTCACAAAACAAAAGTTATGCTAAATTTTGTGCAATGAAGAACAAATTGAAATTACATGTACACACTTCTATTGTTCTGGAGCGCTGAATTCATGGCCATTATGGCATGGGACGGCGTGCAAAAAATTGATTTTTCTTGATTGTAGAAAACTAGTCATATCTCAAAATTACAGCACGAAATGTGATGAAAAGAATTGCAGAAGAAAGTTTGATTTTCCTGCTTTATGAAAATACCACACAATATCTGATTGTGATTAATCTTCATACTATAAAAAAAAATACTTTCCACTTGCACCATTTTATTTGACACAGAGTGTAGGCCTACATCCCAACATAAAATAGATGGTCGGATAGCGGACATGATGAAGTTCAAAGTTTGATGATCATGTAATATGATCTGTGCTCCATATCATGCCACATCAGGGGGTTCAAAAGATGTACAGACTCAGCAGGGTACGAGTTACAATGTACTATTAAAGGGTGTGCTCAATGTCCATTTTTAAATTTTGAAAGCCAACATGTATCATGATACAAAACGCAATTACAAAACGCTGATATAAATAGAAACAAAGTATTAAAGCGTTCATTGTCCCCATTCCTGGTCGTAAACATCTTTCAAATCTCCATTTGGATGAAATTTGACGCCAAAAAAGATGCGTTTTGAATCACGATCAGGTTCGATTTTACGACCTTGAGCATCGCGAATGCAACGAAATGCGAAACTGAACACAATTCAGTTTTCAAACGTCTTAAAATGTGCTCTCGCAGTGGAAGCTTTCAGTGCAAGTGAAAAAGACGCAGATGTTTGTGTTTGAGAGAGACGATGGACGTATTATCAGCTTTAAATTTTGACACTGAACGGTGTACCTCTGATCGCGTTTGTGTTCTGTGTTTTGTAACTGCGTTTTGTATGACTCATGTTGGCCATTTGAAAATGGACATTGAACACACGAAAAACATTTATTAGTACATTTTATAGCTCGGATAGGGGGAGGAGGGGGGGG
>CALNVZ010000674.1:3750055-3781029 GCA_940671915.1 Paracentrotus lividus | reverse complement strand
TTGGTTTAACAAACACCCTCATTGCCCTGAACATGACATGTAGGCCTGAACTGTAGGCCTTCGTGTATATCTGATCAAGTGTAATATATATGTAAGCTTTTACAGTTTAACAGCATAATGTGGGTTGACTGTAATGAGCCAAAATGTATTAAATGGGCATTAATTACTATTATTCATCACTAATTTTATCATTGTTTTAATCAATATCAACATAAACAACCATGTGAACAATGTAAATGCTTTGAACTTTGTCTGATCAAAAACGGTTCAATGAGTTGAGTTTGAGGGGGCATAGACTTGTGTTGAATGTACTTCTGTAATGAGCAGGATGTACAATGGGTGTGGTTCAAGGCTAGGTCTGTGTAAAGGCTAATCAAATTTGCCATTTATAAAACCTCAGGCATTCAATACTATCCCCTTTAAAGGCCAAGTTCACAAGGGTGTTGACTAAAAATTTGATAAAAATGCAATAAAGTTATGAATGTTTAAAGTTGCAATAGGTCAAACACAAATTTGGCAACAGTGTGAAAAAAAAGTGTACACATGGAACTCCCTGAGCTTTCACTCATCTATTTAATACTCTTCTTTTGTTTTCCTTCTTTTCTTTTCCAGTTGTTGTTGTTGTTTTTTTTTGTTTTTTTTATATTTTACCGCGCTTTCATTCATTATATGAATATTTAAACCAGTTAATGTCCAGTTAATGTCAGGATAAATTTAGAAAACTATATCCAAAAATAAAAGTAAATCAATGAATTTTGGTACCGTAATTCACGGTGTATAAGCCGCACTCGTGTATAAACCGCACCCCCAAATCTGGACCCTTGCAAAAAAATAAAAAATAAAAAAATAAAAAATAATTAAAAAAATAATTACGAAATTAATCGACAAATTAATAAAGTATTTCAATTGTAAGTACCAGTAGAGTCTTGTCTTGTTTTTATGTGAGAAGCAACAAGGGCAGGCGAAGTAAAGATAGATCTAGGCCGAAACAAAAGATTTTTACGCGACAGACTCCGTTGTATGGAGGCTGCCATATTGAATGAAAACCTAAACAAGTAGCGCTATTTCGCCGATAGATGGCGCTAGATTGCTGCAAAATTAAAATCCATCGGAGTCGCTGTGCATGCACAATACAACTGACTGTGCCGCGTGGCCGGGTGCTTGCTGGCTACGCTATACGGTACGCACCGTGAATGCGCGCGCACATGTACTTTTTCATTCAATATGGCTGCCTCCATACAACGGAGTCCGTCACGTAAAAATCTACCTCAGTTTAGTTGATTAACTGAACAAGAAATCATGGTAATGTCTTTAAATATGTTTGTGTTTTTCCCCCGATTTGTGATTATTCCAAATCCTGTGATTTGTCCAACTTATTGTCCTCTTTTTTAATATTTTGACATTTATTTTTTGACAAAAACTCGCCATGAATTGATCCTATCCCGTGTATAACCCGCACCCCCAACTTTTGACTTTTTGCCGACGGCAAAAAGGTGCGGCTTATACACCGTTAATTACGGTACATACATGTAGTATAGTAAATAGGATTGACAATAACAAAATAATTGTATCAGGACAACTACCCCAGACAATCAATATTGATTCTTGACTCACCTTGAGATATGATCCATGGTACTTTGTGACGTAAGCAGAGTCACATTGACTTAGTACAGTAATCTCCTGCTGAATGTCTTCAATCTCATCCTCAGCCTCCTCAAGGTCAATTATCTTGATGGCAACAATCTCCTTGCAGATGTTATCTATGCCCTTGTACACCTCTCCGAAGGACCCCTTCCCGATCCGCTCTAGCTTGGTGTAGAGCTTCTCCGGGTCCGCCTTCATATTCTATGAAATACAGGAAGAAAAATGGAAAATAATTTAGTAATCTGAGAAAGGACGTATACTCCAGTTATGAGACAGCCTCTTCACGATCAATTATCTTGATTGCAACAATCTCCTTGCAGATGTTGTGTATGCCCTTGTAGACCTCTCCGAAGGACCCCTTCCCGATCCGCTCTAACTTGGTGTAGAGCTTCTCCGGGTCCGCCTTCATATTCTAAGAAAAAGGGAAGAAAAATGGATAAAGATTAAGTAAGGGGAGAAAGGATGTGTACTCAAGTACAAGACAGCCTCTTCAAGATCAGTTACACATGTACGTACATCACAATGCCCTTCAGTCCAATTGCCACTGGTTTAAGAAGTTTGATTTGTCTTGTTTTATTTTCAATCCTTAAAGGGCCACGCAGGTGTTGAATACTGGTTGATGCCATCTATGTCTTCTCCCATTCATCCGCACATAAAACTTGTAACACATGCAGTGCCTAAGTCCGATGCACCGTGTGCGGGATGGAACTGCTTTTACGTGTAAAAAGGTAAAGTGTAAACCAGTATTCAACACATGCGTGCCCCTTTAAGATTAAGATACTAATGTAACCATTGGCTACACCAACCTGTTGCCTTGGTTTTGAATGGCCGTTGCGATCCCATGGTAACGTATTAGATGGTTTCTCATTCTCCTTGACCCGCAAAGAATCTATGCCCACTGAACAACAGAGGGCGCTGTAACGCTTGTGCATTGAAATTCACAAAGTTGACTACAATAATTGAGAAAATGTGCACTCAAAGTTAGCAAAGCATTACATAAATAAGATACTTTCCATTCTTAAAATTAGACATTTGAAGTGAGGAAGATGTAGAGCTTTGTGAAGAAAATTATTCTACACACGCTTGAAGTTATTTTGTACGTGCATTGCATGTATCCTTGTTCAGCATACTGCACTTATTAAATATAAAGCTCTTCACTATACATGTACATAATTATGTACATGTATGTGTACAGAAAATGAAAAATTCATTCAAAACTAAATCCAAGCAGTACTGAATCCAAAGGGTGAGTATATAAATCCAAAGAATATTAAATCCAAAATCCACAGTGAGTGACATCAGAGATCAAAAAGAGCAGACTTTCCATGTGGAAATATTGATGATCATTTCAACAACCGAGCACAAACTACGATATGATCCTGTACATAGTCCTGCTACGTACAGGTTGAAAGATTGAATATTACACAGGGTGTTATTGCATACAAATGTAGTACAGTCCCTCAGATTTTAGTGCCTTCAATAACACTTTTGGGGAAAAGGACTTGAAAAAAACTCAAATCCAAGCTATCAACAATCAACAGTTAAGAGAGAAAGTGACCACCAACAATCAGCTCTTAGGACTAATTATTCCTTTTCAAATCCCTTCTGTCCACTGCAAATCACAAACTCCAGCCTGCTACAAGTGGCTCCCCCAAAAGGACGATCACAAACACTGGATTATTCCGGGCTAAAGTCAGCAGAAAGCCAAGAAAACACAGCACACATTTGATAAACCAGTCAGAATATCAACAGTGTATTGTTCATCAGGGGGCAGTTCACAGAGCAGTGAAACCCTTGCATGGTCCGAACAAACTCTAAACTATTAGCACGATGATCAATCAGAAAAAGAAGTTGATCCCCCTTCCTTGTTCACGATCCTTTTGCCCTCATTGACATAAAACTGTACTCCCTGGGCTAAAGTCTGCTCATTACGTTAACCATGTCTATCCTATATCTCTGGGGCGGCTGTGCAACGATGACTAAGTCAGGATCACTTTACGCGTGTCCCCCTCCCAATACCTTCTGTCATTATCTCCAGCAGCCAGGTTTCTTTGTGCACCCCTATTCGCACTAGCTTATGACAGGTGAAGGTTGCCTCAGCTTTGACTAACATGACGACGGGGGAAGTCAGGTAAATATCTCGGATACCTTCTTGCAAGTTATAGATCCTTTTTTATGAATGGGGGCAGTCAAACTTTCAAAACATCTTTTTGGACATGACCATGAAATTGTGCTG
Organism: Paracentrotus lividus; assembly: GCA_940671915.1. Lineage (NCBI taxonomy): Eukaryota > Metazoa > Echinodermata > Echinoidea > Camarodonta > Echinidae > Paracentrotus > Paracentrotus lividus. Next base: position 3,777,149 of record CALNVZ010000674.1, on the reverse strand, counting down.
AGAATAACAGGATACAGTGTACATATTCTTACACAATGTTACGGTTACAGAATTGATTTCAACAATCACTGTGTGTGTCTTTCAGGCTAAAAGTTGGGTAGATCTTCGAAAATTTCTTGCAAGTTATAGATCCTTTTAAGAAAGGGGGCAGCCAAACCATTTTCAAAACATCTTTTTGGACATGATCATGAAATTGTGCTGAGAATAACAGGATATATCTTCTTACAGCATTTATGTCAACAATCACCGTGTGGGCCATTAGGGCTAAAATTGGGTAGATTTCAGATAATTTCTTGCAATATCATTTCAAGACAGGGACAGCCTATAAACTAGTTTCAAAACAACTTTTCTGAACTTGATCTTGACTTGGGCTGTGAATAACAGGATACTTCTTCTTACAGTGCTGCATTAATTTCAAATTATTAATGGAGGCCTTTAGGGTGCAAAGTTGAGAAAATCTCACATCTTCATGCAATATCACTTCAAGACAGGGGTCTGCCTACATTGTAACTACATGTACATGTAATTTCAAAACATCTTTCCTGAACTTGATCTTGAACTTAGGCTGTGAATAACAGGATACAAAACTTCTTATGTACAGCATTAATTTCAACAATCACTGTACATGCCTTGAGGGCTTGTCGGAGACCTTTTTCATTTTAAATACTACATTTTGTATTAGTATACCAAAGAGACATGGTCACACCCATTTATGCATTGGAAATCAGGTCTGCGTCAGATTTGCTAGAAATTTCCTAAGTTCGACACAGAGATATGCTTTTTTTCACGCATGTACGAATAGGAGCAAAGGTGGCCTACTATTGTTTCATACAACCATGTCAAAACACAAAGAATTACAGGAGTTGGCAACCTTTGTACAAGAATGAATTGTACATGAAGTTGCACACATTTGTTCATCCACGGTTGGTTGTGACCACATGTGGCATAATACAAAGAGTCGTATTAGATGAATCTTCTTTAAAAAAAAAAACGAGAGAGAGAAAATAGGTGAAGTGACTTCTCCAATCTAATGGTGGGTTTGCCATTGAACCCAACAGAGGACATTACAAAGCGCAGTCAACATGGGATCATAACAAGCATTCATTCTAGGGCTTCTGGAAGGTGACATGAAACTTAAAGTTTCAACAGGTCACATTGCATTTTGATACAATTGATCAATTAAGTTAAAATCAAATACAAGTTAAAATATTACCTGGGGAGTGTAAGTTCAGGTATAGCTTTATCTATGAGATACATGTATAAAGGTGAATTGGTCATAAACACCAGATAAATCATTGGGAACCTGATAAATCAAACAAAGGTCCTTGTCCAAATCAACAGTAATGTCTAATCATGATTATTTCTTGAAAATGCATGCATTCCAGACTGAATTTTTATAGAGTTGTGTTCTAGATAACCTCATAGATTTATTCACAAAATCAATGTCATCACCTCATTTGGATATGTGCATGTTTGCCCCCCCCCCCCCCCCCCCCCCATGCCAATTTACAACAAGGACCTGGGGTAAACACCACACAGTTTCAAAATATTTTGCTCAAGAATTAAAGCCAAAATACAAATAGTGCAGTGTGATGCAAGGTCTGATGTTATCTGAGTAAATGAAAAACATCAATTACCAAACATAGCCATCTTTAGCATTACAGTACATTTTGTACAATGTAGGCCACTTTCTTGAATTTATTAAATTTGTGAAATTTACAAACTGATACCCGGTGAAAGTACATTGTAAGTTTGTACAATGTAAAGGCCCCATTAGTTAGTCCTTGCCAAGAAAACCGACAATGAATTTCAATGGCTTTAATGTTTGTGAATGGCCAAGCGTGGGGTTAGAAACAAATTTACAATCAGACTGGTTCTCTGTGATGTAACAGATTAGGCTATCTGTGGGATCAGCCCACTTTTCATTTCTTTGGAAATACAATGGACAGGAAACTCTCGGTCAAAGCAGGGGCCTGTTTCTCGAAACCGACATAAGTCGAAGTTTGTGGACATCCCATTGAAACACGCATTAATTCTACAGTGACCCTGTGGGTTGTCAAGAACTTGGACTTATGACAGGCCCCATTTCTCCACACAAACCTTTGTGGGTTAGAATCATATATGGCCATGTGTTTTGAACTCGCCACCCAAAAAGGGTTGTTTTGTTACGCTTTTCCCAATTTTATTTCAGTTAATATATGTGATGCGTCACGTCGAAAGGAGAGACTAATCGCGATTTTTGAAATCCATTTTATTTGATATTATTGATCCCTGATTCATTTGCTTATTTGATATATAACCCGACTGTAAAGAGTAAATAGAAGTGGAGATATTAGCCTCTGAAGCGAGGAGAATTGTGCTCTTTGGAAATCAAAATTCAAGAGAAAAATACGTCTCGAGTTTGACTCCATTTTGACTCCGAAGCCAGAAAAATTAAGACCATTTTTGTCCACCGGCTCTACTCACCGAAATGCACCTAGCAACCACTTGTTACAAGGTGAAACGAATTGGGACCAAGAGGAGGCTGCATTTCGATATACAGAGTAACAATACTCTGTCGTCACGGCATGATCGAGGCAAACGCAGCAAGCGATGTTGTCTAAATAACATTCAATCTTCTCAAAAAAGAAACTAAATTTGGTTAGTTGTTTTATATCTTTCGTCAAATAAATAAAAAACGTCATGTCTTTTCTTAATTGTTTAAGGAAAAAGTCCGCTCTTTTTAAGAAAAGTGTTTTACCAATCCTGGCGCTAAATTAGTTAGAAACAAAACTATTTTAAAACCTTTTGGGGGGTTTTTATTCCGATGTTTGCGTGCGTTCGTTTGAATGTCAATCGCGTATACTCTTACTCATTATAAGCGAGTCATTTTGATCTGAACTCTGTTGAAATTGCGAAACATAATAAATGGTCTATAGATAAAATTATCTTGTACAGGGGCTTATTGCATTATTGTTTATATTTCTTTTGAATAAGTATATAAGAGATAAGCCTCCAAAAATGTTTAATAAATATTTGCGGCTCACGAATGTATTCTAAATTTCTCTGAATGCATGTTTTATGAGTGGCTAGGTTAGCTTAAGTCAATGAAAATAAAACGTAAATGGATTTGCCTCGATCTCGTTCTTTTATTGATCAAACTTGTTACCAGTAATAAGAGATATTAATAATTTATTTAGAAATGATTATTTTAAGAGTAAATGTATTTGTTTCGATCGTGTTTAGTAAAACGCTACTTTCTTAAACACGTACTTGTTAAATAAACTGCAGAAGACTTTAACCTAAGTACTGTTGATCAGAAGTATTACACTTCACCTCTTTTGTATGCTCTATGTTCCCTGATGGAACCAAAGATTTGTTAATAGGTGAGGTTTTAATTTCCATCAGGACACACAGATATCGCGGGCCCTAAAATAAAATGCTGAATTAACATTCATTTGGATCCAGATAGCTATAAGTCAAGCAATAAGTAGCTTTTCCTTCACATAACCCCCCCCCCCCTCTCCTCCACCCGATTGTTAGATTTGACATTCGTTTGCGGTGCTCCGCTATCCCGGATGAAACAGCTTTATCACAGCAGGTTGTGGCATCGCACGCAAAATTTCTGAGTGCAGCTAAAGAGAGTTTAGTTCGCTAATCGCTCACAAAAACGAAACAAAAATCCAGTTGAAATCACACATCACATGACAAAGCCTGCGTTGCTAAGGGCGGAGCTAACGGAGAGGGGAAATGAGCGTGGACGTTCGCTTGTGTCCGGCAAAAAAAATTATGATCCGAAAAAAACCCTCGCCGAAAAACTGCTTTTTTACCACTTTCCCGTTACCATTTTCACTCATTTTTTAACAGAGCAAGATGAAGCTTGGTTAGAACCAGAAAATCAACAAAAAAATTTCCTCAACATTTTGACTTTTTTATTAGTTTGTCGATTTACTCCGGATCTTTGATCTGCGACTTCTCTCTCATTTCGACAAGACGTATCACATATATTTAGCTAAATAGAGGGGTATTGCCATGAAATTGGTGTTATATGAAAGCTGTAATACAAGCCTACAGACCTGTGAATTGAGGCGTACTCTCGTTGAAATCGCGACACGGCACGCGAATAGAATACGGAAGGCAAGGGTGGTTGAGGGGGGGGGGAAGAGGAGGGGTGGGGGGGAGAGGACAAGAGGTACACACAAAAGTCTATGGATTTCGCACCCTCCTGTGGCATTTGAAACATCATAACCATGATAACTTTATGGATATTTATTTTTGTGCTGTGAGCTTTTAGGACTTTATAGCTTAGAGTCTCATGCATCTTTTGATAACACATTTATAAAGTTCCAGCCGTTTGGTAATGCGCAGTTCTGAAAATCGCTGCGCTGCGCTATGCGCAGTTAAAATGACAATTTCCCCATTGACTGTGTATTGTACATACATGTAAAGTAACTCAATACAGTTCCTGTTGTATGTGAAGAGACGTTACATAAATGCAGATAACTCAAAGATTACTTGAGATAGGGGCCTGAAACTTTGTGAGCTTCTTCATCATCATAAGATAGCCCACCTACATGCAAGTTTTTATAAACTTTGGCCCCACCATGGCGGAGATCTTGAGGAGGGGGCAGCCCCCTCCTTGGCCCAGGTTGACCACAATATTTGGGCCCTTTTACGGTTAAGAATTTTTTTATTAAATGAAAAAACCCCCCTACAACTATATATTTTCTTAAAGGAAATTTCAAGAGCAATTCAAATATGGTGAGCAATTACGACCTGGATCAAAGGGAGAAAAAATATTGGGGGCTGCAGTAAAAAAAAATTAGGGCCCCAAAAAATTTAATATTTTAATCAAAATATGTTACTACTTCACCTTACATTATAGTGGGTGGCATTTTTGAAATCTACAGGACATTTTCTTTCAGAAAATGTATACTTTTGTAGGGTTAGAGTCACTTTGATCCTGACAGGTGCATGATTTTTAGATTTAGGTGGTGTAACACAAAAGGGTGCCAGTTCAAAATGCATGGCCATATGTACTTCAAAGAGTACTGTATAAGTGGTTTTTTTTCGTAACAGATATTTTCGCGGTTGGCGGGGGTCCCAACATTTTTGCGCGTTGTTACATTTGCAGTCGGCAAAATGTGGAATTAAAAGTAACTAGAACTATCAGTAATCCATCTTTTCCTGTCTAAAAAAACAAGACATTGTATTTATAAAAAGACAGTAAAAACAATGACCGTATTCATTTGACCTACTCTGTACATACCAGTCATCCACTCATCGCACTGTATCGTTGTTAGCCCTGTACTGTATAAAACTCTGCTCCGCAAGCGCATGGAGTTCAAAACATTTTCTAGCGTGGATAAATTTGCGGTACCGTTTAAAACCTTTTCGCGCGATGTTAAATTCGCGGTCGCATCCCGATTTGCGAAATTCGCGAAAATAAAACCCTCGCGAAAGAAACCACTTATACAGTATGTGATATAATTTTAGTGTCTGGAGTGTGTTGAGTTTATAAATTTGCAATTTTAATCAAGTGCTAGAAAATAAAGTATATTATGAACATGTTTTATTCATTTATGAATAGCAATAAATCCACACATTAAAATATATATTATCCATGTTCTAGGCAAACTTAGGCCCTAAAATATGTTCACAAGCCAGAAAATTTACGACCCACATACATTGTACTCTAGGCCTACATGTACATTAAATGATAATTCAATTGGTCAACATACTACACTGTATGTCAATGTACATTGTTTACACTTTAATGATAACTGGTTTGTTTGCTTGTTTTGTGGGCGAGGTGTCTTGTGATCTAAACTTTGAGACTAATCAGCAGCCACTATCCTGCTATAAATGATTTAGGAGCTTCCTCATCAGCCCAAAGTTGATAGCCCAATCCAAGATTGATCGAGAAAGCATGGAGTTAGCTGTAGCATGAATGGTTTATATCCACTTGGTCTATAAACAGCAGTTGGTCTAATTCTCTGTTTGTCTAATAAAATACCAAATGGGCTAAACCCATTTGGTCTACTAACATGGTCTCATTTTCCCTTTATAGTCTATACATACTTGGTCTGATTCTCATTTGGTCTTATGAAAATTTGGTCTAATTACATTTTCATCCCAAATGAATAAGCCTATTTAGTCTACCACCAGTCTGTTTCTGGAATTGACCAGAATTAAAATGGTCTCCTGGGATTGAATCCAATACTACAGTGCTTTTTTTTAGCAGTTTCATTTCATTAGTCTACAAAAACTTAAATATGAAAAAGAAAAAACACTACACACACAATGTAGGGCCTACATTGTATACAACAAAAATATGGGCCCTGTTTACAACTACATGTATACATTTGTCTCTGTCTAGCATCAGGGCCCTGTATAAATATATATTTAAAAAATATATTACAGAGAGCCTGATATCACCTGGCTAATTTCTTGTACGTAATATTTCAGCAAGCTACATTGTATTTCTCAACTTTTGGCTGATCATGTTCAGCCTGTTTTAGGTGCTTGTACTATAGGCATGGACTTTGTACTCAAGGTGGTAACCAGTTTTACTGGACCTATTTAGCTTGTCATTATCACTACACAAATGAAGAGTTTCATTCCAAAAGGGACTAGATCTAAATCCACTTGTGATGAAAATTGAGTAAGTAATATCACACCATTGTTCTCGTACATTCCTGACTTTGAACATAAGTACTTGCCAAAAATTTGATTGTAACTATCAGAAATTGCAACTTTTAATTTCAATATTCCATAGACGTCTGTACAAAATCTGGCAAAGAAATGCCTTTTTCTCTGAAGTTATAAAAGTGGATTTAGTCCCTTTTGGACTCTTCAAACACACAGCGTAAAATAGTTGTGATGAATTCATGCCAACAACAATAGGTTTGCGTACATGTAGTCTAACAGTGACATTCCAGGCTTGAGTGAACCAATCGTCATTTTGAGTCAATGGAAAGAAATAGTCAGTGGAATTCTGCAAGTACAACTGTACATGTAGGGCCTATCAGTATACATGTACAGTACTACATGTACATGTAGATCAAAGGGCTCTGGGGAAAATTGTAGGCCTACATACAAGTGATACAAAAATACATACAATGTACTATGTACATGTACATGTACATGTATCTGTACAGTAATGAATGTGCATATAAATGTGCATTAGATGGGACAAATGAACGTAACATAAATAACTTGTGGCCAGACTTTGCTATCAGGGTTATAATATTCAGCACTCCGATGCAATCTTTGAACATTTTTTTAAAAATTATGACAACAATAATAACATAAAATCAAGTATAAATTCAGATTTTGTCACAGAAGTGGTTGAACAGGAGATAAGGGTAGAACAGCTTCAGTGGCAGAAATTCTAACTCAAGTGTGAGATCCTGAGGTTTTTGAGGAATTGCCTTTCGGTGGGAGATGGAGTCTCTGGTCTTGGCAGATAAGCTGACCTGGTACAATGTTGGTGGGTAGTTTAGAGTATGGAAATAGCAGGCAGGAGTCTGCATGAGTAGACTACGTACATAGTTCAGTAGCACAAGAAAACCTGTTTTATGCCCCATGTGTGTCAGTATGTGACCACTAGGCAATTAACCAGATCAACGCAATTAATAAAACACCAATGTGGGCCAGATATCATAAAAACCTTACTGTAGCTGATTCAATCTACACAAATTCATTTACACTTTCAGTGATCAACATCAAGGGAATATACATTGTAGTGACATAGAGGTATGTACATATTGCCCAACATACTACTACAAAAATGGTGAACTGGAAAAACTAATATTACTATGTACACATGTACAGGTAGGCCCTACATGTACAGTACAGTATGCTTAGCAATGCATGGATTCTACTAATCCATGCATAATGTAAAAAGGGGCCTACAATGTACATGTTTATGTATATGTGCATGTAAGGTTGTTGAGAAATAAGAAATAAAAGATGATTTCACTTCCAGAATATCAGAAAGAAATTTGTTGGGTAATTAAAATAAAAGAATTTGGATTAACAAGTGTGCTCTCTGCTGTACAAAAATGTGCAAAGATTAATTTTGGAAAAGTGCATCACAACTGGAGTGTTTTGTTTCTGTTCCTGAGAAAGGTCATCTGGGCTATAAAAAAAAAAAAAAAAAAAAAAAAATTAAAAGAAGAATCCAATCAAGAATCTACTTGTTACCAGTGTTCACCAAAATGGCTATTGGAGTGAATATTTTCAAAACTATTTGAACTTTTCTAGACTCTGTAGAGTAATGGATCACTGGGTTGGTGGTATTTAACACATTCTCTGTGTTATAGGCATTCTTCAATCACAATAGTATGGCACACACCATCAATGAATAAACACAAACCATATTTGGATGGCAGTTCCTCAATGTACACAATGTACATGTACATGTAGGCTATGCTGTAATAATGTTGTACTAATGCAGGCCTGCACTAATGTACAGTGTAATAAAAATATTTTTAAAAAAGTAATTCAAAACTATGATGATTGAGGTTTAGTATTAACCCCTGACAGTCTGAGCACATTGAGTCTTAGAAACACTTGCAGGAGTGCCTGGTCATCTCTGAAGCAAGCAGAGAAAAAAAATAAAGAAAAAGAACATTACAAAAACATGCACAACCAGTTGTGACTATGGCATAATATTATTAGGAAATTTTCTGAGCAATCACATAAATGTTCACCAAAGGCTGTTTTTTATTTGGGATAATTCTAGCAAAACAGAAAAGGAAAAGACTAATCACATCATTCAAAATGTGTGTTTATGCACATTTGATAGTGATTACAGAGGATTGGGGGAAGGGGAAAGTAATCCAAAATAATTTCACACAGACTTTGAATGACTGAAATTGTTGGCCCCTTTTATTTTTACTTAGTAATGATAGACCAAAGCTTATCTCAAATTATGCTTACGTTAATATTGCTTTTTTTCAAGAAAATCTGCAAACACATGAAAGAAACATACCGTATATTACTGGAGATGATTAAACTAAAGGAAATTTGATAAGTTTAAATACAAATGCAATCACTACACAAATTCAAATAAGCAAAAATTTACCATATTTACAGGCAGAATGGAGAGAAGTTCCCCTGAACTGCCAGTGAACAGGTTTGTTACAATGAATCATAACATGACAGGGAACTAGGTCCACAACAATGTCACATAATTGAATTAAATTCCCTATTTAATATTTAATATTTTACAAGGTTATTCGCTGTACCTGGTTTTGATACCAGTGAAAATAACCTTAGGAGCTGAGCTTTGAGCGATTGCATTCAGAAAGCCAAAGAATTTGTTTTTTAGATACAAATGAAAAACAAAGTCTCTCAGAGAAATCTTGATTTTTTTTAAAATCAATTAAAAGCAAGGGCCCGTTCTCAAAATGGAATAAGTCTAAGTTCTTGGACAACCCATAGGGACACATGTTGTAAAACTAACATGCATTTCAAGGGGATGTCTATGAACTTTAATAGATTTACATGTAGATCTACATGTATGACGGTTTCGGGGAAACAGGCCCCAACGCCAGATCAATGCGACTGCAACGATGGCTGATAAGCCTACTCACCTTTGTTAAACTTTGATGTGCAGATCTGCTCATTTTGAAGTCTTGATGTTTTGCTATCTAATGAGGTACAGAATTTTCTAGTGGGTACCAGAACTTGTTCTGTCAGTTCATCCTGACAAAGCTCGTCTTGAAATTCCGACTGTCTCTGAAATAAAAATCCAAAAATATATATTCACAACCACAGGATCAGGACTAGTAAGATGAAATTCACTTGTAGATTTGAAAGTCAGAATAGATTGATGATGAATACTACAGTACGGAGGATCCAATGTTCAGTTATTCTGAATTATTTTCTGGTGTGAAAAAATATAACTTCTTATAAGTTTACAGATCAATATGCACTGAAGACTGTGAAGCACCTCAGAACTTACAATTCAACAAAAAGATTGCGAACGGTTTGAGAATATTAATTTCCAAGCTGGAGTGCAGCTGCCAGGCCAAGTCAAGAAGACAAGTAAAGTCTGTTAGTATATTTTCTAGTTCACAATAATTTTTTAGTGTCAAAAACTTGGACCTAAATTGAATCGGTTTGTTTTTGTACAGCGTGCAAACAATGTCAACACCACACTAGTATCCCGTCCGTATACCAGCACCACCACTCACAGTACCAGGCAGTGGATGAAGCGAAGGAAGTGCTTGCACAACGCGTTCAAAACTGGTCCTGCTGCTGCCATTCACACAGTGCATTCGTTGCACAGTGGTCCGCAAAAACGAACTACGTGGATCCTTTATCGTTGAATATATCCACCAATATATCCTTACGAATAGCTCCAATTATCAAAATTTTCTCCACAATCTTTGATACGAGTTATGATTTTAAAATTCCTGCTGTTTCTATGCCAAGTTGGCTCCTGGCGCTTCGTTTATTGACAGCTTTTTAACGGTCGCCTGGGCATGTTCCGCCGCCATTTTACGTGGGATGCGCTGCAATGTTGCCAATTGCAATTGAAATGCGCAGACCAATGATGGTGCGATACCACTTGTCTGTGTGGGTTTGTATTGGGAGTAACCCCTTTTGGATAAAGGTTACGCGGATGACTCAAAATGATCATCAATGAAAATAATATGAGGATGATTTGACAAATTATTGATTACCGTACTGATTTTTGGTATTGGTTCTTGCATTGGTTGCACATATTTCAAAAGCAAGATCAAGACTTTCTTTGACGGAAATGAGCTACATAACTTCTTTTTTAAATAGATAAAGTTGTGCATGGGAGGAAAGGAGGAAGGATGCTATCGGATCTCCTTTTTTTTTTTTCTTTTCTTTTTTTTAATATAGTTCCTTTTCAATAATCGTTCCCCTCTTCTTTTTATTAATATGCCTAAAATCATTTATCTGCCGAAGCCTGTCATCTTAATCCAATATAGCTGGGAAAGGATAGTAATTGTTACTCCTATTACCATGATTACCCCCCCCCCCTCCCGATTGACGCCTGTCTCAACCTCAAGCTCGTGATCATAACTTCATGATTTCAATCGGTTTATATGACCGTACATGTAAATAATTATACACTCTGAAAGATAAAATAATGGAAAGGGTTAAATTATCCTTTAACGGGTTCGAGGAGTGAGCAGCGTTTTCGAAAAGGGTGTGGACTCCTCGACCCTTTTCCAACCTTTTTACCTGTTTCACCATCTGTGTTTTCTCTTCTCTCTCATAGCTTACTTATATAATCACAGACGTTTAGGTGACTAATTTTTATTTAGGCTACCACTTAACATTGGCAGTGAACCATATTATGCTTCAAACTTGGTCACTATTATTTTTAGATCATACTGCATGCTCGGGGCGGGCCGGAAGCATTTTTGAAAGTGGAGGGGGCTTTTTTGCGTTTTTGTACGCGAGCGCGAAAAAAAAAACAAAACAAAACAAAACAAAAAACACACAGTATAGAGGCGGCGTATAACGGATTTGAAAGTGGGGTCTCGAAGAAAAATAGGGCACTTTTTCTGAAAAAGGGGACACTTTAGATCAGAGGCATATATAGACCTAAACAGAAATGTATTCAAAGAGGGAGGGGGTACGAAGAAAATTTGTCTTTAAATGTATGCTTTTAAGAATCATAATGGCTGCCTTGATTCCTGTTCTTAGTGATGGAGAAAGTAATGCGATCGCGAAGATTATAAATCCTATTTAGTATCAGCGAGAGCAGAAAATAATTTAGTATCCATTTAGAAGATACATTGTACATGCTTTGTTAAAAAGACAGCGATAGAAAACGAAGTGACAATCTCTGCTATGAAAATGTTGTGGGCTGCAGGCCCCAATTAAGCCTTCCACCAACCTAACCCGCACACAACACATTCAACAACACCCTTTCCTAAAGTTTGTCCCCAGACGAGGAGAGGGGTTATAGTGGTTTTGACAGAAGGAAAGTGATCAATCAGATCAGGGCCGCGGAGCGTTTTTGAAAGTGGAGGGGCTGAGCCGAAAGAGTGGGGCCCGGGGGGGACTGAAGCAGGCTAAAATCACAAATGCTGAATGGTCATTTTCAATTTTTGTACACGTTGGTGAAAAAGTGGGGGGGGGGGGCTGCACCCCCCGGCCCCCCAGCCCCGGCTCCACGGCCCCTGCAGATACATTGGATCCAACCTTTTTATACTTAGCTTACTGTTTGTTACTTAGAGTGAGGTCGCATAGCGACCGAGCAGAAAAAAATTGGGGTGTTTGGAGTAAAAAAAAAGAGGCATTTTTTAGTATTTAGAGTGCCTATTTAACCAATAACACAATTATCTAGTTTATTTTTTTTTCTCACTTCTTCTCAAAACTGGGGGGGGGGATTGTACTGGCCACCCTCCCCCCTCCTCAAAATCTAGGGGATGTATCCCCATCCCCCTTACGCCAGTGATTCAAATGAATCTAAATATCTTGATGATTAGTACCCATAATGAAAATTTGGTAAGGAAAAACACAGGCGAGCGCGAAGCGCGAGCAAAATTTGAGTCTTTGAATTGTTAGAAAACATGACATGTATGCGTTCCTCAGGAACACAATATAATAACTCATTGGGGAAAAAAATGATGCGAGCGCGTAGCGCGAGCCCAAAATTTTGCTATGTACATACAGACCAGGGGAATTTAAATTTTAGAGACCATATTTCAAATACCAAGTGTTGTTGCCCCTTAATTTCAGGTAAATTCGGCACACCTCCCAGTTCAAGATAAAGTTGGAGCCCTAATATAAGAATAATTTGGCATAAGTAAGTCTCATGTCAATTTGACGCCCCTACGTTAACTTATATTTGGCGCCCCTAAGTTTAAGATCAATTTGGCACCGTCTTAACTTCAAGTCAATTCAACGCCCCTAAGTTTCAGATAATTTTCAGCGCCCCTACTTTTGAGCTAAATTTGGCGCCCTTACGTTTAAATCATTTTGCGCCCTCTAAGTTTAAGTTCGCTTGGCGCCCCCTAAATCTAAGGTCGATTTGGCGCCTCTAAGTTTAAGGTCGATTTGGCGCCCCCTTCCTAAATCTAAGGTCGATTTCGGTTGCCCCCACCTATGTTGCAGGTCAATTTGGCACCCCACCTAAGCTTCGAGTCAATTTGGCGCCCCCACGTTAAGCTCATTTGGCCCCCTCTAAATTCAAGTCTCGATTTGGCGCCCCCTAAATTTAAGGTCGATTTGGCGCCCCTTCCTAAATCTAAGGTCGATTTGGTGCCCCACCTATGTTGCAGTCAATTTGGCGCCCCTAACTAGTTTCGGTTCAATTTGGTGCCCCCAAGTTAAGCTCATTTGGCGCCTCTAAATTTAAGTTCGATTTGGCGCCCTAAATTAAAAGGTCGATTTGGTGCCCCCTCCTAAATCTAAGGTCGATTCGGTACCCACCAATGTTGCAGGTCAATTTGGCGCCCCACGTTAAGCTCATTTGGCGCCCCCTCTAAATTAAGTTCGACTTGGCGCCCCTAAATTAAGGTCGATTTGGCGCCCTCCTAAATCTAAGGTCGATTCGGTGCCCCACCTATGTGCAGGTCAATTTGACGCCCCTATATTTAAGCTCAATTTGGCGCCTTAGTTTAAGGTCGATTTGGCGCCCCCCTAAATTTAAGGTCCATTTGGGCCCTTACTTAGTTTAAGGTCGATTCGGCGCCCCTAAGTTTAACATCAATTAGACGCCCCCTCAGCTTCAGGTCAATTGGTGCCCCCACCTAAGTTTCAGTAATTTGGCGCCCCTACGTTTAAGCTCAATCGGCGCCCCGTAGTAAATGTCGATTTGGCGCCCCCCCCTAAATTTAAGGTCGATTTGGCGCCTAAGTTTAAGTCAATTTGGCCCCTTATGTTTACTGTCGATGTGGCGCCCCCTATTTTTAAGGCTCCCCCTCCCCCTTTCCTTCTCTCTCTCCTCTCTCTTTTCTCTCTCTTCTTCTTTTTTTTTTTTTTTTTTTTCTTCCTTCCTCTTTCCCTTTTTCTTTCCTTTCTCATTTTTTCCTCTTTTTTTCTTTTTTCTTTTTCTTTTTCCCTTCCCTTTTTCCTCTCTCTTCGGCGCCCCCCTGCGCGCCCCCGGGGGCCGGGCCCGTAAAGCCCCCCCCCCCCAGAATATGCGCATGTCTACAACACAAATGGATATGTGGAAGAAGTTTCATAACTCAAACCATGTATATCACCATCATTCCCCAAATTTTTAGATGATAATTAACAATACTCTCCTCGTATTAAATAATGTAGGGCTATACCTATTTTCAGTTTTTATAATTTTGACTCTATAACTTCTCGAAAAATAAGAAATGTCAAGAAATAAGAATTATGATGAGATCTCAGTTTGATTATGATTACTTTGGTAATAATACAGGTAAACTTATTAAATAAAATTATTTTAGGATCCTATATAGTAACAAATGTATATTTGGGTCATTAAAAAACTGGACAAAACAAAACCAAACAAAAGTCTTTATTGATAAAAAAAGTTATTTCATCATTGTGTATTTTATACAATTTAACAAGAATTAAATGAATGCATTATAATACTATCTCATTGTTGTTGAGTAAACTTGACTGGGTAGTCTTGTACTGTGTTTAGGTTAGGGTTATTGGAATATTTTTTAGTCGGGGACGCATTCGAATAATTTACAGAGATCAATCCTTTGGCGAGCATATATAAACTCACCACGCAGATTTAGTCCCAAATTCATCTTTCCCCTTTTACGAAACGAAAGAGCCAGTAGATCCTATAATACTTTACTTTTTGAAGTATTTTTAATTGCATCAGTGGACAGGTCAATAGTTTGTCAAAGTTTTCGAAGTCTCTCTCTATTTTCCATCTCTTTCACTCTCCACCCCCTCTCTTCTGTAATACTCAATTTTCCTCATGCACTTATTTTACTGGTTTTAAGCCGTTTTCGAGAGGAGGGCATGCCCAGTGTAATATGTACGAGTGATCTGCGGTAAATTATTTGTGATATGATAAATTTATCCTCATTTTGTTTTGTTGTGAAAAGGAGAAAAAAAAAAAAAGAAGAACACAGAAAGAGGGGGTTACCGGTATTTTGTTGGCTGCCATCTCTCGACGAAACGTAAATAGTTTCTGAAGCTGCTACCTTTCGTTGAGTTGGGAATCCTCATTAGAATTATGAAAATGCCGTCAAAAGAGCAAACGAGGGAATCTGGTAAGATTTTATGAATTGACTTTAGACTCAATTAGAATTTGTTGATTGTTATAAAATTAAGTGTTTTGAGACCTGGGTGTTATTTTGAGTGAAATCAGACTAGTATGAGTGCGAGCGCGAGGAACGGGGTGGTGGTGGTTCGATGACCCGAAAGTCTGGGGTACGAATGTGGCTGAGCTGGGCTGACGAATCTAGCTGTGATACTTGAAAGTTGAAGAGATCATGTACGTCTTGGTGTCTGTTTGTGAATTGTTTTGAGTGCTTGTTAGGATTTCTTCATCATCTTCTTCTTCTTCTTCTTCTTCTTCTTCGAGATTGTCTGCTTCCTTCAACTTTTGAGATTCTTGCCTGAACTTCAATTTAACTAGGTCTACTTCAATTGAACATGTTGAATTCGTCAATTTTGGGCAAGGCCATTTTGGTGCTAGTGCAGTTTAGCGTCCAGCCGCGAGGGTATGCTGCTACATGAAGGGATAGGGTTGACGGTGACCCCCACGCACTATAGGGTTAGGGTAGAGAGGTAGGGTAGGCTGGTGGTATAAGGGATACCAAACTGCACTAGCATCGCCATTTTTTCAAAGGTAGATCTACTTTTTTTTTTTGACACTTAAGTTAACTGAGGCACTTTTGGGGGGGGGGGTATAGGCAACTTGTACTACACTTCTATTTGGCCTATTTCCAAAGAAATTGAAAGAAATAACCCTACAAAACCATATATTGATAGAAAGGTTATTTATTGAGGAATCTTGTGAACACAAACTATTTCACAAAAAATGGCTAATTAACATTAATGCAAATTTGCCCAAAACAAGATCTAGAAGTCTACTGAATATCTTACAGCTTAGTAAGTCTGTTTTTGGTACAGATGTTCTATAAACATGTCCCCAGGGAATGAATGAATTGGAAATCCAAAATGTTCTATGACTGAATCTCTTTTGTATTTTATTGCCTTTGAGTTAATCATGTATTCATGACAATTTTACAAAAAAACGAAAACTGTAAAATTCCAATAAATTTGAAATAAATGAGTGAAATAAACACCTATGGCTTGGAAATGGAATTAAACTGTCCATTAAGGGCTACTGGCTACATAGGCAGTGTTAATTACACCATTCAATATACATGATATACTGAAAAAAATTATTAATTAGGGAAATTATGTTACATTTGGGGAATTTTCTGCCATTTTATGTGCAAGGTCACGCATGCATTTATTTACAAAAACACTGATTTTAAGGCTTGCTCTTCATTTTTTCATGCTGAATTTTTAAAAAACTTGTTAAGCAAACTATACAGTTTCATAAAATAAAGAGAACAAAAAATTGTTCTATTCAGTTAATTTTGATCAAATTTGGGTATAACCCCCCGCTTAAGTAGACCTACTGGTACATTACAAATGCAAATATCTGAAATGGGCAACAAAATCTCCAAGGCCAAACAGGAAATTTTGGAAGGGGCACTCAGGCCAGTGAGGAGGGCCTTCACTTCGATTTTCTTTATTAGGATTGTGTGTTCTTTTTGACTTTCTGAAAAAAGAAGAACCTCAAGAAAACCAATGGCAATCTGGGGGCTTGAAAACACGTATGAATGTCATAACAAAAGTCTATAACAGATGTCTCTATGGGTTTTCCAAGAACTTAGACTAATGACGGTTTCGAGAAATGGGTCTATGATTTCTAGATTTATCTTTTCAATAAATAATATTATAACTTGAAAAAATTTTCTCTAGAGTCTTTGCTGTCTTGTTTTTTTCCCCCTAAATCTTTGTTGTATCAAACTAAGTCATGACTTGAAAGTTGAATGGATGATGGCATGGATCTTTACAACGGTAGTAGAGAGTCTAATTACAAACAAAACAGGGTCTGCACTGGAATACTGTAATTTCTCCACTTTCATTTTCAGGTCGTCAAAAGGAACTAGCCTCGAGACGAGTACTGGACTCCTTCACGCGAGCCAAGCGATTACGACGACAGCTCGAGGCCCTTGAGCAAGACAACTTCCAGGAAGACCCTCATGCCAATCTTGTCCTTCTCAAGAAGAAACTACCTCAGTTTGATTCCAATGAAGATAGTAAGTCAAACTTTGTTTTATATAATGTCCAATCCTCTTTCTAAATACAACACAAAGAGTAATTCCTACTTATTGGTCAGATTCTTATTTTAAAAAAAAAAATCTTTAGTTCAAGATGATAAGGAGATTATCATGAGTTTTTTTTTTGCTTACACAATTTGTATTAAACATGTAAATGTATTCTTGAAACATTTATATCCATTTTTTATGCTTTGCGGTAAACTTTTTGTTATTTTGTTCCTTTCTATTTGTACAAGAATGTTAAGCTTACCCCAGGGTTGGGTAACCCACTTTGCTTGAAAAGAAGCTGTAACATAGTATGGTCAATAAAGCTTTAAGGGAAAGGTACATGTATCAGGGCCTTAAATTTGAAAATAGCCTGAAATTGATATGTATCTAAAAATATAAATTTGTTACAGAATCCTCCAGCATCCTCTTCACTCTGTCCAACTCAAGAACTCTTTCTTTCTTCTGATAATTTCCCACCACAATATTTTTGGGCTTCTTCTCCCTCTTCTTCCGTCCATTTCTTGAACCTACGCACTCCTCACGCCTATGCTCCATCCACCTTGAATTATTATTCCTGACTACTTAACGCTTTAGTACCTAGAGACTGCTTGCGTAGAGACTGCTAGTGTCAGTTTATTCCATAATAGAAAGTGTTTTGCTGTATGTGTCAATGTGTTTCAATGCAGATTTTTTTTTGGTGCAGAATCTGACTGCACATACTGTGTAGGTAACTGCACAGCATGTATCAGCATTTTTTACCCCTTATTCTGGATCAGGTACTGCTAGACTACAAAATACAGAGGACAGTTTTGGGCGGTTTAGTGAGTAAGCTGACGGGCAGTCTAAGGCGGTTTAGGGTTAAATCACACTGTCTTTCAACCCTATTCTCCCTGTAAGTCACTATTCATACTGTCAGCCAACTCCCCAAATCTTTCTCACTTTCTCAAGCATCAACATTAATGCTAAATTAAACTCTTCTTTCTCCATCATTCTAACCACCCATGTTCAACAAGCATCTCATTATAGTGTGAGTGAATTGTAAAATGTACATTGAAATGTATTGGTAATGTGAAACCCAATCTATTGCCAATTATTTTATTCCCAATTATTTTATTCCCTTGCAGCTCCTACCACAAAGAAGAGGAAGAAGAGAGGAGATCATTTCAAGCAGAGATTTAGAAAGACCTTTCAAATGCTGGTAGAGGAAGAACAGCTTAGTATGAACGAACCTCCAAACTACCTGACCTGCTGTGTACCGCCCTCTTCAGCTCCGCAAAGGAAATTCTGTGCAGTCTGTGGATATCCTTTTACTGAAAAACCACGTATTTCTGTAATCAATTCATCTTAGGTGCCTTCTCCATTCAGAAGGCCTCAGTTTCCCTCGGGATCCTGTTCCACCCCAGGAAACATCTGGCTTTCAGCTTTTAACATGTTTAAGCCGTATTAACATTTCGGGATTCTATTCAAAAGCTGATAAATCAGCGTTTGGAACAAAGGAAGCGGGAAACTGACACCTGTTGAATGGAGAAGGTGCCTTAATCCTGAACTACATGTATTTGTACTGATCACAATGTCTGTTTTTGTGGCATGCCATATCCTGCTCACTAAGTCTTGATAATGCATGCCTACTCAGAAGATGGAAAGTTTATTGATTATTCCTTTACATTGCATGTAATAATACCATAAATGTGTTACCAAATAAAAACAAAAGAGGGGACCTCTGAACCATATTTTCCAAATTTTCATTTAATTTCAATTTGTGATACAACCAGGTTTTACAATTATAAAAAAAGGTATTTTGGGGGGAATTTACTATTCTGTATATGAGCGAGCAATATTTTTGTGTGCAGATATTTTTTGCTATTTTGGTCTATTACAGAAATTTGCAAGGTTGTTTTCATTACTTTATAATAGTAATAATAATAGTCTTAAATGTATATTAAAGTGGAATTCTCAGATGTAAGTTACTCATAATGTTTAGCCACTTGGAGGTGTTTTGTCTCTGGAATATTTCTCTTTAACTGCTCACACGTTCCCATCTAGCTATACATGTGTAGCCTGTGGGGCGAGGTACTGCCAAGTTAAATGCCTAGGAACTCATCTTGATACCAGGTAAGCACACAAGACATACAGGCGAGGGAATATACATATACAGTCCACTCCCATTATAATGAGGTGCTCAGGATCAAGCCAAAAATTGAGAAATTCTGTTTGGGTGATATTTTGTCTAGTGGCAGCCGTGGCAGGGGGGCTTCAAGTATGTGTAACAAAGGAAAATGTACGTATGTGCATGCATACGTTCTTCTAGCTCATTGCTGATGGCTGATAGCCTATTAGAAGCCCCCCCCCCCCCCCCCCAGATATGGCCGCCATAAGTCACATTGCTCTGAAGTCGATTGGTCTATAATGAAATGTCATTATACTGAACACAGGGGCACATGTTCACTCTTTTGAAATTGTGATCAGGGCCTGTGGCATAAAGGTTTCCATTTTCATGAAATACTGTATTTTGATTGGCTGTTGAGCAATGTTATCGTGGTAGTTACCATTGGTGGCAACGGTACTGTAATAGTAATTTATGCAACAGGGCCCAGGAGAGTCGCCTCGTTATAATTTTATGTATCTGTGTGCATTACAATGGGAGTGGCTGTATATTGTTTGTATCCCCAAAGAAAGCATGGTAGCTGAAAAAAAAATAAACAAAGATGAACTGGTGAAAAACAATATGTAATGATGTTTCGTATACAAACCTGGTGCTTTTCAATTGTCCATAATTTAACCACTTTGAAGTTAATTTTTCTTGAATATATAAATGAGGATGACCAATTCAAAATAAAAACCAAAAATATGTGAAAATACTGGCGCAAATTGAAAAAGAAAAAGAAAATTATGATAGCTTTGTAAAAGCAACTGTTGTTCAAGAAAATGTTGTCGCAACATGATGATTTGTCTTCTGTCTTATCTCTTTCATTACATGTAGATGTCTAAAGTGGACTACTTGGTGTCACCTTAGTAAATGTCGCAGCATGATAATACAAATATTTTCTTTATTGATTTATTTCCTGTTTTATTTATACAGGGTGGCCTCTTCAGTTACGTGAGCTGCAATCCATGAGGGTCCTGATCATAAATAATATGTCTTTTGTTTTTATCTTTTTCATTCTATGTAGGTGTCTCAAATGGACTGCTTGATGCAAGCTAATAAAACCAACCTGTAGGAGGATAATGGGACGGTGTCGGCTCTTTAATGCAGCATCGTGAGAGGAAAAAAGATTGGATCTGGCGCCCTCATCGTCCAGACTATTGAGAGACCACCAAAGGATATTATACGAGGGAAAATAATGTGGTGTTCTGCTCACCTGCACGTTTTTAAAAACAAATTTGTGCAGCATGTAATAAGGCTTAGGCAAGGCTCAGGAAATGTCTTTGTCGAGGTTTCATCCTGACACATTATTACATGAGCTGACAGCATAGGGCCAGCTCCCCACAGCTCTGATTTTTTGCAAGCCTCCACAAAGTTTCAAATCCCCTTTTAAAAACTGTTCATATCAAGGATCATTTAGGGGCTTATTTGATCAGTTTTTCTTCTGCAATAAATGACATTTAAAAAAATGCTAAATGAATGTGTTTCATAAAATAAGTAAAATTTTTGAAAATCGCTATTAACTTAGGCATGAAACAATTGATTGCCAACTTGTATAAAAAAACATAGATTTTAATAGATTGAGAATGTTGCCAATATAATGATTCTGATACTTTATTCCTTCCGTTTAATCCCCAATGTAATAGAAAATGCCTAGTGGTAACGCTACATTTTTAAGGCTCAGAAGTTATCAAGTCAAGCCTCAAAACATGACAAATCCCCACAATTGTAAGGTTTATCCACAAAGAATGTCTGAAAGAAAAGCAGAATATGTTGATTGATATCCCATCTAGCCCCTGAGGCATAAAGAATCACTATTATAGTATCTTTGCCATTAATGGTAACTTTCATGAAACACTGCATTTTGATTCGCTGTTGAGCAATGTTATCATGGTAGTTACCATCGATGACAAAGTTGCAATAATAGTAATTCTTTATTCATCGAGAGCTGGTTTTGACTAAAGACTTTCTGGTTCCACAAACCCTCCCTTATATCAGAGCAATATTGTGCTTACATGAAGCTCCATTTACATCAAATTGCTAACGTATATGTATGTTTGTTTTTTCTTTTTCAGATTATATTTTTGTAATAAAAACTTGAAAATCAACATAATGTGTTATGTTTTGTTTGTTTAAAACCCCCTTGCAATCCTATCCCTACATCTTTTAAGACAAAACACATTGGAAACTCTTTATAACGAGGTCCCTGGGACAATAGAATTTACCTTGTTACGCCAGGCATCTTGTTATGTCAGGTTAAATAAAAACATAAGAATACAAGAGCTGAAACCAGCAAAATTTAATTGTTATATCAAGAACTTCGTTACAAAGAGTTTCTACTACAGAACCTTAGCAATTGTCGCAGGAGCAAACATCGGTGGAGTGAAAAACCTTGGACCAGTATCTCAAATGTTGTTTGTGTTAAATCAAGATATCAAGTCAAGTGATGTCCTGTCCAAATTCCAACACTCTTATCCCCAAAATAAAGCCGCCATAGCCACAGGCGATCCTAAACGGTATAACACGTTTTTGCTCTCCTGAACACTTGGCATCGTTTAGATAGGTTTTCTCACCCCACCGATGAAATATGTCATCCTTTACAATTATCTTTATAAAAAATGTTAAATGTACACCAATGAAACAACAAAGAAATCCTAAACTTTAGCATTCTATTTTTACTTCTTTATTTCAGAACAGAAAGAAATTGATAGAAAAATAGGAAATATTACATGGATGGTAAAAAATTAGGATAGGCCTATGGTAAGTCATTTAAAATGAATTAATCATTTGTGCCATTTTACGATATTCATCAGTGAGGAATGAATGTTAACTAAATGCAGGCACTTCCACACTTTGTTGGGTTGTGTTCCACCCAATAGCTGAATATTAAAATAAATAATTATATGCTTCTAAGAACACTACTCAGTGGCACCCACCTCTGTAATATGAAAACCATTCATTGACTGTAGCCTACATGTTAAAATCTCAAAATTTTGGCAGCTCACTCCTTTATTGGGCCTGGCATCCCTTCTAAACTGTATTTTCAAATCCTGGATCCGCCACTGCTGTTCATGACACTGTCAAATAAATCAATTGAAATCAGAGGCAGCGAATGTACAAGACGTGTAATACCCTGTGCAAAGATTTTTTAATTTGAAATGTATCTTGAGCTATCTACCTGTTAAAATCAATGGCTTCTTTTGCAGTATTTTTAAGTTAGAAGTACAGCAAAATGAATTGATCATCTTAAAGACCAAGTCACATATTACACTAGGGCCCATACAGTGTGTACCAGTAAATAAAAGTTGTTTTTGTCCAACTGAGTGGTCCAAAAATTGCCATTTTTCCTTACATGCTGCATGGGCCCCCGACTTCGGCTTTCATTAAGCATGCTTTTAAGGGCTGTCACAGCATTTCCTACATCTGAGGTATTCTCGTATCTTTCAGAACTAAACAAAATAAACAGAAATAATTATTAAAGATAAACACTGCAATTTTGCACATAAACTTGAAAGTCAACTGCCATTGGTAAAATCCCCAAACTAAGTGAAATAGTGAAAATTTTATGGTGGAAAGAGATGGTTACAGTATGAATGGAATGTGTAATATGTTATATTCCTTTTTATTTTAAATTTGAAGTTAATACACACCAAGAAACTATTTCTCAACTCAATTACTACCATATCTGAAATGACATTTGTTCATAAAACTGTAGGCAGACATCTTCTCCACATGGCATGACTTACTGGCTCAAATTCAGAGGTGGGTTTACTTTCAACCAAGGACTAATTATCCTCCATAAGCACTATGTCTGTTTAGCCTCACCTAATCAACAGGCAATAATGCAAAAGGTAGAGTTCAAAACTACCGTATCAGGACTACTACCCTCTGGACAATTACCCCCCAGATATGGGGTTAGGGTTATACAGTCTGGGTCAAAAAAAAATGGTACAGTCGGAAAAAAAGATTTAGTTGTGAAATATTGTCAAATAATGTGTGTATGTGGTACCAAAATAAAGCCGAACTATTTTCTCTGCTGATGCGCTTTGTTCTGTATAATGTGCTTTCGTAAAACAAAAATTATGCTAAATTTTGTGCGACGAGGAACAAACCAAAATTGAGCACTTCATGGCCATTATGCGAAACCTTTACACAAAGGCATGGGATGGCGTGCGAAAAATGGACTTTTCTTGATTGTAGAAAACTAGTCATATTTCAAAAATTACAACACCAAATGTAATGAAAAAAAATTGCAGGTGAAAGTCTGATCATCCTGTTTTATGAAAATACCAAACAATAGCAGGCTGCGATTAATCTTCATACTATAAAAAAATGTTTTCCACTTGTACCATTTTATTTGACACAGACTGTATGTAGGTGTGGAATCAGAGGGTAGATTTTTGGCAGGGGGTATTTGTCTAAGGAAAATTGTCCAGGGGGTAATTGTCCTAGAACTATAAACCACATTGGTTTTACAACATGAATTGTGGCCAATACTGTGCCAATGAAATATAAAATTTAAGCTGCTTCGACAAGATAATTTAACAAATAAATGAGAACATAACAGATATACTATGATATTTAAAAAAGTAAATATAAATCAATCAAGCATCTTCTGTAACAAATAAGTCATTTTGTAATGAAAATCTGTGAGACGAAAGCATTAGCATTAGTTCTTTTTGTCAAAGAATTCTGCACCTAATAAATAAATCGTCATTTAATATAAACATATAATTGTACAAGTAGAGAGTAAACAGAACAAGATAGACAACAGGCACATACATTATCAATGAAAATATATAATAAAGGATGGAGGGGTTGGGTGTCCGGACATTTAACCCCCCCCCCCAAAAAAAAAAGCCTTGTTTTTTGTCTCAAAATTTACCTCAAAATATGTATTAAATGGTGCTCATCTTCATCAATATTTGGTCTCTATAATATCTAATAACATTTTGGACTAAAAATTTACAAAGTAATCGCTTGTAAACCTTTCAACTGTCTGTTCAAAATCTTCTGTCCTGGCACACAACAAATGGGTATGCGTGTAAAAGTAGCGTAAAATGCAATCTATCCCTTCACACAAGCATTATCTACCTTGTGGTCATTAGATGTTCTTCTTTATGAAACATGGAATGTACTTAAAAAACTAATGACAACCATTAATAGATAATAATAATAATAATAATAATAATATCGTTTTATTTACCCAGGGTAGCCACTTCAGTTCTGACAACTGTTCTCCCAGTGGGCCCTGCATGATGTTATTATTACCCCCAAAGCTCCTTGTTAAAAGGCAACTTTTAGGTACCATTTTTGTAAGTCTCTGGTATGACTTGTAGATACATGCAATGATACAGTCAACTCCTAATATGAGATGCTCAGCACAAAGCCAATAATTGATCCTACAAACTCTTGTAGAAGTGTCGTAGTCTAGTAGTTTCACCACTTGACTGTCAATTCCAAGGTCATGGGTTCGATCCCCGACACCGGCACCTATGTCCCTTGAGTAAGGCATTAATACATGCTTCTCCCCACGCAGGTATAAATGGGTACCCGGTAGGAATGGAACGAGTGCGCCGTAATAAAGGCTGCCACGATTCGAAATGATCCCTTTGGAATTGGACAGGTATCAGAAGACTTACAAGCATTCGATAACCCGGGTAGTAGTAATTTTAAAGTGCTTAGAGATGAAATTATTTCATATTAGGAGCTATATAAATCACAACTATCATTATAACTGATCATAGAGGCACACAGAGACATGTGCATAAGTTTGAAATTTGGACTGGGATAACTGCCATATTACACCTGTACCTGTGCTTGTTATAATGGGATTGGACTGTAAACCCACAAATTTTAATGATTTTGAACTCCCAGTATTATGTGTAGATGGTAACATTTGTCAGAGCCTAATTTCATAATTTTTGTTATGTCATTGCTATAAATAGCCCGGCGTTTTGCAAGGACTGACTTGCAAAATAATCACTAACATTATAAAGCACTTGAGTAGGATTTGATGATGAACAGAATTACTGAAATGCACACAGAATAGAAACCTGATGGTCAATTCCTTTATATATTATCATGATTCATTTTTATCTCTACAATGTATGTACATCAGATATACAGCACACATTTGTGTCTTAATGATACACAGTATCACTGGCATTAATAACTATTCAATATATTATATACAAACATTGGTATTCAAATTTAAAAGCAGAAAGCCCATTGGAACATTCATACAATTATTGGTACATGTTATCACTGAAAGTTCATAGGATGTAAAATTCACAGAACATATTTATATTGACATACATTTACATGCAATAATGCACTTGAAAATTAAGTTTTGGTGCTTAAAAAGATTGTTTAACTTCACTCAGGATCTCAAAAATAGCATATAGGTCAAAATTTTACAATCTCCAAGAAAGTTAATCCATCCCTTTAAGAGACAATATCGAGTTGAAGAGGCCATGACTATAAGAGACCACCTGACCATCTATGTAAATATGAACCTGCTTGAGTGCCTGACTTCTGTGTAGCATCATCTCCTGTAAGAAATCAAAACAAAATTAAACAAAATGTGCTATTTCTATTAGATTAAACACATCTCAATTGTCCTACCATTATACATAATTTTGACTGTATCATTATAAAATAACTTTTCAGTTTGAACAAGCTCTTTTTGGCTTTGTCATTGTTAAAGTGAATATTCTCTAGAGTGAATTTTTTTTTTAAACACATATTATTTTTATCATTATTTTTGTAACCAGACCTCTTTTATAGTTTACTACAGCTATAGCATTGTAAGCTCCCACACATTTTTTTCATGGTGACACTCATTAGAATCTATGGTTCTTGTATTAAGACAATGAGAAGGAAATAATTCAGCATTTAACAAGTTAAATGATAAATACCTTGAGCAATAGTAGCCAGCTGTTTGATCTCTGTATCACTGAGTTTCAGCATGGTCTTCAAGACAGGTACAAGACGTCCCTTCTCATCGCCTTGAGGTAGTGCAACAAACTATTGGTAAGAGAATGAGAGAGCGATATATTTTCCAGGGAATCATAATAAATTATAAGAGAACTAATAGGCATGACATCCCTTTTACTTAAGGACAGCCAAACTTATTATCACCTCCAACCCGCTGCGGGTAGAACGGGCTTCGCGGCGGGATGACTGCAGAATGCATTTTTCCCCTTTCAAAAGCCGACGAGGAAAAATTAATATTCACAACCGCTGCAGTGACCTGTGAATCATCCCGCCGCTGCTACCCGACGTGTTTTCTTTCAGCGCGTTGTGACATCATGATGTGCTTGCGCGCTCACGCTCCCCACAATACACACCCAGACTAGACGTACTGCATTGAGTGTGCATGTAAACTAGTATGCTACGTAAATGTACATGTGTGTGGATGTGTGTGTGTTGCAATAAAAGGCGCATTTTGAAGTGATGTGTTGAGATGTAAAAAAGAAAGAGAGAGAGAGAGAATTGGGGAGGGGGGGGGGGTAGAGATATAAAGTTGATGGAAGAACATGATAACAAGAAAGATGGAGACGGAAGAATAAAGTTTGGATCATATTTGATGAAGCAGCAAAGTTTGTTATGGCTGGACAATCAAGCCAGTATCGGTAATTTTGCATTCCCTCTGTTTACTGGGTATAGTCTTGAGATCATACAC
>CALNVZ010000674.1:3699674-3739831 GCA_940671915.1 Paracentrotus lividus | reverse complement strand
GAGAGAGAGAATAAGGAGGTACCTCCTTGGGTATACACGGGCTGCAGCAATATCTTAACCACCACACCTGATCTACTTTCTTGGAAGTTAAACAAACAAAAATGAAGAAAGGGCCCAGCTTTAAAAGAACTTATCATGCCTATACCCGCATTGAACAAATCATCAGGAAAGATATAGCAATAGTGATGCTTTCCATGCCTTCTGCCTTGAATTAATTCAAGCAGCTTTTTGTTACTATGACAACACCGTTGTTTTGATATATGATATCCGCGTGCCGACCAGATCAAAACAATTAGGTCATGGACAAGCCACCGTGTCGGCGGCATATATTTTCAGAGAAGGAGTGTGTTGGGAATCTGGTCTGGTTTATATCAAAATAGGAACTCCTGCAACATCCTTATAATAAATTGTCGATGCACATTTTATGGACCTCAAGTTATTATCTAACATGCGTAATGCATACTTGTTGCTGGATTCACCAGAGAATTCAGGACTTACTTGTAATGCAACTTTTGTTTCGTTTTGCAGTTTAAAATGTTCACTTACGCTGTATTAATACATGAAACAATACTCAAAAATATATTTGGCTAATAACGCCCGCAGTGATTTTAGTATAGTCATGGAGTTTTTACTCCACATATACTTATACGGAATATGAAAATAACCTACTTGGTTAATCGTCTTGGAATTGGCTTGTAATCTTGCAAGGCAGACTTGTCCATGGGTGGTACGTTGTATTACTTACCTTTTTTTAATGTTTCTTAAAATATTAATTTGTTTGATTAATGATGGATGATGTTGACAAGTGCAGTGATATTATACAAAAAAAAAAAATGATACGATGATGACGATGATGTTGTAATTTGATGATGTATATTGAAGCGTGCGTGATATTACAATAAAATTTATATTGCTAATGACGACTTTGATAATGATTATGATTGAAGTGATAAAAAAAAACTAACTATGAGGATGATGATTGTTCATTAATCATGATAATAACATATGATAATGATGCGTGGTAAGACGATATATCTTGATATTGGTAATGACGACAACGATGATGATGGTGATAGTGATGAAAATTACGATTGTTGACGGATAAGGATAATAAAATATGTTAATGATGCGTGGTATATATAAGCTCAAACTTGAAATTGATAATGTAAAACGACGATGATGATGAAATGAAAGTTATAAAACAAATTTTGCCAAAAAGCTATGAAAATACAACAAGCGTCATTTCCTGAGATCGTCTTCCAAGGGAAAGGAGAACACAACAGGTACTGTCACCATGTAATTCACATGGGCCGCGGAGCCGGGGCGGGGGGGGGGCTGGGCCTTCAGCACCCCCCCCACTTTTGTCAGCAAACGTGTACAAAAACGCAAAAAAATGACCTTACATTTGTAATTTCGCCTGTTCAGCCCCCCCCCCACCTTTTGCCAAGCCCTCCACTTTGAAAAACGCTCCGCGGGCCCCTGAATTCATCATTTCACTCATCAGTCATGCATGACACATTTCATCATCAGAATTTATGGTGGTTATATTTATCAGTGCTTGTTGTATTGTCAAATCATCTACACATCATCTCTGTTTATGAGGGGAAAAAACGACTGCTCGATCGACAAATTTTCTTTCAATATTTATATTCCACTTTAATAGTGTAGGCCCCACTCACAAGCTTTGCCTTCTCTATCATGTATTTTTAATATGTCTGATCACTGACTTACGTTTGTACTGTTTGTTCTTTTGTTTAAGATAAATTGAACTTGAACTCATCCCCCTCCCCCCCCCCTCTCTTTCTCTCTCTCTCTCTCTCCTCTGTAACAGCACTCTTTCTCTTCCCACTCTTTCTCTGTCGATGAAAAAAATAAATAGAACAATAATCTAGAAGAAACCAGGCTAAGCTCATATAATTATGTTTGACACACAGTTGATGCCTTTACATCCTGTAGACCGAAGTACTTGATATTAATTACATTGTATTTATTAACATGATTTTTTTTATGACATTGATATGTGCAGACTTTGTTAGATTCATGGATTCTGATCCTTTGTCATTGTTTTATTTTCATATTTTGAAAGACATAAGAAATATCCGATTTAGTTATTGTTATAATGATAAATTATTTTCAAATTTGAAAATTTGGTGATTAATTTTCGGTGTCAGTCTCTTGAACTTTAATAATTCAAAAATATTGGCCGGTATTCACGAAAGGTAATAAACTAACTTAGTACCCCTACTAAAGTTAGTGAGCTGATGACGTCTAATCACCCTGACTATCTCAACTTGAGTTATAGTTACCCTTTGTGAATAGCAAGGGTAACTAATACGTATTTAGTAGGCCTACTAACTTTAGTCACGCTTCGAGAATACCGCCATTATGTTTGAAATTAAAAGAAAAAGATCTTTTTTAGATTCTAAATTCGTAATAAATATTTACGTTCATTTTTGGAGAACAATTTTTTTTGAATTAGCATGAAGATGTTCAGAAGGAAAATGAATGCCTATTATAAGTTGTCACAGAACAATTTCTTGATAGGGCCTACTACTTCAAGTAATGCACGTCTGCCCTCCCTCTCTTTTTCTTATTCTGACTTCACGTTCTGAATGCATTGTTTACAAAAAAATTCCCACGGTCCAAACAAAAATCTGAACACCATAGTCTGCCGGTTCAGACTCTGTTTAAACCAGTATTCATAATATATAGTTTAATTTGTCTTTTATTACCATTGTCTTAATATTATTTTACGAGTATTTGTTGGAAAGGGAAACTTTCCAATCTGAATGTATAGTTTGAATATAATGGTGCATGTTTTTTTTTTTACATCAACTCTGTAAAAGCTCAATATTTTTACAGAGTTTTCCCGCCAAAGAAGTATGATTATCGTAGTCCGGTGATTTAGTTGCTCAACATATTCTTTGAAACTATTAGTAGGCCTACTACTATTCTTTCTTTTTTCTTTTTTTTTTCCTTTCGGATTTTAGCCTTCAGAACATCTCTAATTTCACAATTTGTCCTCCCTAAAATCTAATCTGAGTTGCAAATAGCAAGTCTAAAATATCCTCCCTCTCTTTTTTCCCTGGTATATAGGTAGCTTCTTCGGTCGCCCCTCATTTTTTTTATTTTTTATTTGTAGTGCCATTCCTGGTATTTAGGTTTGCTTCTTCGGTCGCCCCCCCCCACCCATTTTTTTTTCTTCAATTTTTAGTGCCATTCCGTGGGGAAACGTCTCTAACCTTTTCTTTCTCTCCTCTTTCTCTCTTTGTATTAATTGAAAAAATCTTACGGGCAACATCCCTATGTGCCCCCCCCCCCCCGGCTCCCCGTAGCGCTACCCCAGATACTGAGTATTCAGCTGCTATTAAATGCTGTTATATCTAGAATTTGGTTATTTTGCAAATTTAGAAGAAAACAAAAATCTTACCTTAATCAAACTTTAAGAACCAATGCCCCATCACTTGACCAATATGACACATCGTTGGGCCTTAGTTAAGACCAATGATCCCTCGTTGGGCCTTAGTTAAGACCAATGGTCCTCGTTGGGCCTTGTTAAGACCATTGGTCCCTCGTTGGGCCTTAGTTAAAGCCATTCGTAGATCTGGTGAATTCCCCCGAAATTAAATCTCACTATTCAAATTAATTACTATATATGCATGTGTGTGTCGAATAATGTGAAGGAAATGACTGGAATCTGTTTTATTGAAGCCATCCTATATCTATCCTAGCTAACAGCTCACAATTCACCACCCCAGCCCCCCCCCCCAAAAAAAAAAAAAAAAATCGAGGGGACACGTCCCTCCCCCATCACTCCGGGATAGCCGCCAATGCCTTACTGGAAAATCAGACAAATTTATAAAAATGTGCTACATGACAATTAGTTGGATATCCGGACACTCAAATTTAACCAGTCATTTGAAAGGGTTTAAAATCAATATCTTTGAAGTTTTTCAGCACAAAATGTCAGAAAATATTGTGGAGAACAAATATTGATGGTGATAAGAAGTATTCAACATACATTTTCGGCTTAATCCTTAGATGAAAAACCAAGCTTAATTTTGTTATGTGTCTGGACACCGCACCCCCCCCCATCCTACTAAGTAAACTGAATAGTAAATGGAATGATTGTAAACGAATTAGGTATATAGACACTGTTGTACCATAATACACCCAAACATTAGGGGAGATCACGCGGGAGTAGACCAAAGTGGCATGACATTCAAAACTGCAGCACCCCTCATAAGTTACCAAATCAGAGAAGGGGGGGGGATTGGAGTGAGATTATAAAGGACGTTTGATTTGGTATTGCTATTTTCATTTCATTTCATTTCGCGATTAAAAAATATGATACCTAGCAATTATAAAAGTGCGTTAACAGTTAAGCTTCCGAAATCATTCGAATTGAATAGCTGGTAGTGAACGAACAATAATAACATATTACATAGACTATTTCTTAAGCGCTAGCTGTCTCCACATTAATAATCATGTGCTCAAAGAGAGCAAAACTTGTATGGAGGGGGTGGTGATAAATGAAAAAAGCAATGAAGAAAATGACTGGAACTACTTGAAGGCATTTTGAACAGATGAGATTTGAGTGCAGTTTTGAAACATACAACATTTGAAATGTTACGAATGTTTTGTGGCAATTGTCACATGTCACAAAAATTGTATTTTTTTTCTCTATAGATTCGATTATCGACATAACCAATACGACCTCACGTCGTGTACATTAAGTATCATTAACAGTGATTTATATAGCGCATATGCGCTATGAAACTTTACACATACACACACGTACGTGGTGTACGCGGTGTGTGTGTGGTGCATGGTGTACACCAGCATCTAAAATAGAAAATATGAATACGTAATGAGGTAAAATCTTGATTTGAGTACGTACGTGTTATATACGCGTGTTATGTTCTGCATGCATGTCCAAAACTAGGCCGGGGGCAGCCACAATAATGGCCTGGGAAAGTTTGTGTTGTTGTTGTCAGTGGCGGATGCAGGATTTCATTACAGGGGCCCAAAATCGGAATTTAAGATTTTGGTACACCAAATTTTTTTAACTGTTCACCGGCGAGCCAAGGTTCTCTCAATTCTTTTTCGTGGGTCAATCGCCCTTTCGTCGTCTAAGAGTATTTTTACTTTGCTTCCCTTTTATTATTACTTTTATTTTCCTTTCCTTTTTCCCCTTTTCTTTTTTTCTTTTTTTTTTCTTTGCTAGGGGGGGGGGGCTGGACCCGCGCCTGCTTGTGTGGCGGGGGTGGTCCAAAGAAGAGGGGGTAAATGCATAAATACCCACTCTACCAGTTGGTCCAGTCTCATCCATATGGTCTAAACGCATTTTGTCTACTACGAATAATGAAATTGTGTTGTTTTCACTTTTAAGCCCGTCTCACACTGCGATTTAGTGCTGCGATTCGATTTTTTGAGAAGACTGTTATTATTTGATGTGGACATTCAACAAGGAAATTAATGCTGTCTAAAGTTCTTGGTATTCCTGTGAATAATAAAATTGTAATTCACGGCTATTACGAACCCCCTTCTCAGTATAAAATCAAATTGTTTCTATACCGCAGTGACGTCACAGCGATCTTGCGATTTATAAACTTATTTGACATTTACTCCCAATTAACGGATCGCATTGGGGAAAAATCGCTTGCATTGTTTCTAATCATTTTCTGCATCTCATAAGATAATTTTGAATGATGGATATGTCACATTTTAATACGGAACATTGCCATTGTTCCAAAAATCGCATCGCAGCAAATCGCACAGTGTGAGGCGGGCTTTACGCACATCCCATTCAGCTTCGTCATATAGGCATATGGTGATAATGATGATCATCATCACCACCATTAACCACCACCACATATCAGCATCATGATCATCATTACCCATTACCATCACCATAATCACCACC
Organism: Paracentrotus lividus; assembly: GCA_940671915.1. Taxonomy (NCBI): domain Eukaryota; kingdom Metazoa; phylum Echinodermata; class Echinoidea; order Camarodonta; family Echinidae; genus Paracentrotus; species Paracentrotus lividus. Next base: position 3,733,905 of record CALNVZ010000674.1, on the reverse strand, counting down.
ACCACCAATATCATCGTCGTACAACCACAATTTTAATATTAATATAGCCTACTAAAAAAAAACAAACAACACAAACAAACAACAAACCGAAAAAACAAAACCCAAGAACAAAAACATTGAATAAGTGATTGCTTATTTAAAGTCAAAATATGAAAAATAAGCACATTGCAATAACTAATATATAATTTAAAGAGAAGTCTTTAAACTAAATAATAACACAAGTAGCCCTAGGCGTAAAGCTGAAAGGTGCATATAAGAAAAGAACATTGAATATTTTATGAAGATTAATGATATTCTGGGACAATAAAGAGGAAGACTTCGATGAAGAAGGAAGGGGATAGAAGAATGGGAGGAAGGGATCGAGTTATGAGACGGCAGTATAAAAACTGACGCCAAAAAAAAGTAATAAAGAATAATGCAAAGATGCGTTAAATAAAAAATAAAAAACAAAACAGAATATAAACGACGTACGGAGTCCTTTTTTTATTTTCCTCTCTCGATCATCGTCATCGAGGCGCTAGGCCTGATTTGGAGGATTACGTCATTGCCACACGTGCACTGCATGCGCTCATCGTTGCTGCAAGGCTTCTGCACAAAATGCACAAGAAACCACGAGGTTGCATGCGCATATCATGGATAATCATGGATAAAGACGATCTTATAGTGAGTAGTTATTAAGTTGGGAATGTTTTCCAGACTTCCGTATTTCTGGATGAGAATTGTCTTACACACTAGTACTATTCTTTGATGCTTATTTCTGATTATAATTTACTGCGACACGCATCGACACGGCGATCTAGCCGCTTGTTATCCATAGTGCATGCAGTGATATTGATACAGTGATTCCGTGATTTAGCCAGCGCTAGCGCATTGCATTGCATGCACACCGCGGTATAGTAGGCGGACAGTGAGGCGATCTAGCCGCTTGTATGCATGCAGTGCTTCCGTGATCTAGCTAGCGCATTGCATTGCATGCACACCGCGGTATAGTAAGCGGACATCAGGCCGCCGCGTCGACTAGAAATTCATCTGGCGCTGGCGCGCCGCGCTTGATATAATATTTTCCTCGATGTGGTAAAATGTACATCGAGGATTTCCTGCAGCGCTTCAAATCGTCCGGGGCGACAGATTTCATCTACCCGCAGCGAGTTGGAGGTGACAATAAGTTTGGCTGTCCTAAATGGACTGTAGACAGATAGGAGAAATGGAAATAAGAAGAAATTAGAAATGAAGAGGCGAGATAGAGAGTCCACATTACACTTAGCAGAAAAATATTTCATGAGTCCTGATGAAGGACTGGACCCGATGAAAATACTAGAGGTTAAGATCAAGAAGACTCATCTGGTTTACTTTTTCAGGATTCAATCAAGAAAGATTTCCTCTACTAACACTACTATTTTCTGTTTCCTCTCTGAATTGCTACTTTTTTCTAATCTTCATTTCCTCCTTTCTCTTACCAGTCCTTTTAAGGGCTAACCTCATGAACCATAAACCTCTTCATGGTATTTAGATCCAACATGCAAGCAGCTACTTTCAAAGACAATCCAAGTAGAGTTAATTTCATAGAACAGACACAATTTTGGGACAGCCTGTTTTGGAAGTTGCTTATTTTCTTCACACGACTCACCTTGAGCACCACATTTTTCAGATATTCCATATTTGAGATTGCATTTTCCCTGGCCTGGTTTCTCTCTAGTCGTCTGATCTCTTCCTTTAAGACCTTGGCTTGTTCAGTCAACCGTAGAATAGCTGCTTCATTCTCTCCAGTGATCTAAAGGACAAAGACAAAGGGAGGAATAAGGCAAGATATAAGTACCTACAACTGAGGAAGAGAAGACAACCGTAAAATGATTTTTCAGCAAGTTTAATATCATATAGTACATAGTCAGCGAAGATTTATTTTGAGGGAATTATGAAAACTAATAGAGAACTATAATAAGCAATTTATTTTGTTGAAATAAAATGCACATGAATGATTTTCCCAAGACTTCCAGATTTGTATTCAGTTTTGATTCAAAATTTGGTGAATCGCCATGAGACATTTTTCAAATAAAATGAAATCAATTAAATTGGAAATTTAGGCATATTTCAGAAAGAATTCTGGATATTCTATTCAAATAGTCGTTTGTAAAGCCTTGTGTAAGTTACGCAAAGCTTAGTAAAACATCCCCTTCTTGAGGAACCCAATAAGATAGGCCCACCTCTGTGAAATGTTCAATCCTATGCTGGGCAGCGGTCAGCTGATTCTTGAGTTGATCTTCTTCGGCTGTAGAACTGACAGCGCTAAAGATGCTCTGTCGGTCATCGGTCGGAGAGGAGAGAAGCTGAGAGAAGGGTACTGAGGGCGGGGATTGGGCGGTGCTCTGGGTGTTGATCGGTGGAAGGGTGGGGTGCTGCTTACCCAGAGGGAGTTCGGTGTCTGTGTGTTCCATTCCCTGTAAAGATGATCAATATGTCTAAATTCAGCAACTTATAATTAGCAACAATGATGGTTAGGATGATGATGATGATGGCGACGATGACGATGATGATATAAAGTTAATGATGAGGATGGTGATGATGATGATGATGATGATGATGATGATGGTGATGATGAAGATGGTGATGATGGTGATATTAATGATGATGGTGGTGATGGTGATGATGATGATGAGGATGAGGATGATGATGATGATGGTAATTATGATATTGATGATAATTAATTTTAAACTTTTTTTAATGACAAACATAAGATGAAGAAAAATGATCAATAATGTTTTGTGAATTTAATTATATAATTTATCAACTTTCTTGAAAATATATTTCTCTAAGAATTTTTAAACATACCTCAGCCTGCTCTCTCTCTCCTTGGACTGTCCTAATGGCAGACTCTAGAGGGCTCTTTACTGGTTTCTACAGGGGTTCGCGTTGGGACAACCACCATGCTGTTATTCCTCTGTATTTCCTGCTGGGCACGGTAAAGCTGGTTCTCGGTGGACTCTAGCTGGCGCTGTAAGCTATCCATGGTTCGGTGGTGATCATCCTGTAATTGCCTCATTTGGGTCTAATCATCAAACAAATATAGCAGGAATCGAATTTTAGAGCAGTTTACCAGTACAATGATAGTAAATTAAAGATGGAATTGTATTGTCCAACTACAATAATTTGCCCCCCAAATTGTGAAATCTTCATCCCCAGCAAAAAAAAAAAAACCTACTGAATTATCAAACCTGGTTATAGTTTTGGTAAACAAAAAGGATTGGCATAAAAACGTTAAATATAGTCTCATGTTGTAAACATTGCACGAAAAGATATGTGTGAGAGATTTTTTGTGATATTCCTTCACTATTTCTAGTGAATTTCAGTGAAATGTTTGAACCTAAACATAATGTAACGGTTTTTGAGACCTTTGCTGGGGTGTTCAGTCCCCCGAACTTCCCGCATGAATGGAGCATAGCGATCTGTGTGTATCACCTACAAAAGAGATCCCCATTGGTTTCCATGTGAATGCCTAGTGCACACTGAGATGAGACGGATCCCTGACTTATCTTTCTTATAATTATATCGTGAAATAAAGACTGTCACACTAAAACGCAGATTTCATGTTTAATATAACTTTCTTTATTATAGTTATAGGATTCAGTCTTTCATATTATCTAACTGTGAATACAAATTAAATGTTTCCTTCTCTGAACACTATACACCAGCTTTAAAGGATCTTTTCATGTGTGGCTACCATTACGTCACCAGATTGACGGATGTTTCATATTCATTCAGTTTCTGTAATTTTAAATTCACCACCAGGCAGGAACACCTTTTACCACAAAAGACAATAATTGCACCTGGAAGTATAACAACAACTCTTGAATAATAATACCCATAGAAAAACAGGCAGTAATCTGTTTTGTTGTTTACTTGAAGGAAGATGTCAAAGCCTCATTCTGTGCAGTCAATTCTCTGGATGGATTCAGTATGCTCAATGTTCCTGCTCTGTGACTCTCAATACGGAGCTTCTCCAATCTAGGAAAAGAAAAATTGAAAAAAAGTTTGAGTGTATAGTCATAACGATTTTGTATGCAGTGTCTTTTAGTTACAAATAACAGTGATTGAATTGCATTATTGTGCACTTTTAAATAGGAGCTGGAATAACTTGTAATGCACAGAAGGCATAAAGGTTTAATCTGTACAATACAAGCTCGTACCATCAGGAATATCTTTGGTTGAAAATCAAGTTGATTGTGCTTTTGCTTTTGGAATGGCATTCACCTTCTTATAATTCCTGCTGACAGGACCAAAAAGCAACAGCAATCAGGTTAAATAAAGCTGTCATTCATTGATATCACTAAGGGTGCTATCTCACTTCGCGGAGACGTCTCCGGGACAGAATATAAATTTCGTCTCCGCCGACGGATAAATAGTATTTGAAACGTCTCCGAGACGTCTCGGAGACGAATTTTGTTTCATAAATTGTCGCGGAGATGTCTCGGAGACGTCTCGGCGACAATTTGTGAAATAAAATCCGTGTCCAAAATTCAGGAGACGTCCCGAGACGTCTCTAATTACTATTTATCCGTTCACGTAACGAAATTTCTATTCTGTCGCGGAGACGTCTCAGATAGAGATAGCACCCTTAACACAGAGCAATTTCAAAAGTTGACTGATGGTTAGGAATGTGGATTCAGCTCCTGTACAATGCTAAATGGCAGGTTAGGGAATCTTTTAAAGTTTTATAATCCAGCAGGGTTAACCTACCTTTCTCTAGACATGCCTTCCTTAGCCTCCATATCCTGTATCATCTCGCTGTGTCTCCCTAGCAACCGATCATGCTCTCCTTGTAATAGTTCATGTTCCGTCGTCAACGCAAGCATCTTATCTCCCGTCTCCTTCAGTTTGCTCCTCAATGCTTGGATCATCTTCTCTGCCTCTTCCTTCTCTCTCGCATCCATCGCCGTGGCAACAGGATTGGCCTCCCTCGTCTTCTGCTGCTTGAGGACGCTATGAACTCTGACCTGAGATTGGAGATCGGGGGGAGGGGATTGAAACCAAATGGTTATTAATAAGATCTCTACAAATAATCAAAGAATTAAATTTTTAATCCTATTTTTTCAACAAATGGCTCTGAAAGAAGATTTTTGTGGTTGAATAAACTTACATTTCTGATAAACAAATTTAAATAACACAAAGCAACACTTTTAGCCTGAATTCAGGAAAGGCATTACTTTAAGTTAAACCAAGATGTTAAACCTTTTCAATTGTGTTTAACAAAAATTTGTTTGGCCCCATTTTAATTTTAACACAGGACAACATTTTAACCGCAAACAATATAGACCATCAACAAAGTAAACGTCCTTTATGAATTTTGGCATTTGCGTCTTTACGTGACTGTAAACTGTCGGATATTTACCTTATAGCTCTCAAACTCAGCCTGGCAGGCAGTCAGTTCACTGTGGGCTAGATCCAGGTCCTCTTGAAGCAGAGTGTTTTTCTGTTCTAGACTACGCACAGTCCTCATGTTAGCCTCATTGGATGTATGCATCTATGTAATCAAAACAGAAATGGAAAGTTTACTGAAAGATGCCTGTCCAGTATACTACATGTAAGCCTGGTTTTGTAGAATTCATTAAATTTGGATGGTATATTAAAGACAAACAGGAGTTCTGATAATGAGCAAATAATTAATCAACTATCACTTCCCAGGCAAGCAGGATAGCATCTTTCCGAAGCGAAGCTTAAGTGCATAGCGTGTACGTCCAGCTTGCCGAAGATGTGATAGTTTGCCCATCACTTGAAGTCAAGAGGTGATTATGTGCTTTACATTCCACATCCGAAACCTTTTAATAGGGGAAAAACCAATATTTTGGTTAAAAATACAAGATGTAATGGGATCCTTTAAAAAGTATTCACAGTCTTTTGGCTCCCAGAAGTGGATCTTAAACCCTAGCATGGGAATCCATTTTTCATTATTTTTCCCCCTATAATTTCCCCACTATTATATAAATTGTATCTCGATGGTAAAGGCCTATGAAGGTCCTTTCAGTAGTACAAGGGATACAGAGCTTGAACTCACCTGATCTTTAAGTCTCTGGGTCTCAGCAGCCATCTTAGCTTGTTCCATCTTGCCGTCCTCAGCTTGTTGATTGAGATATTCCACCTGACCATGGAGAGCTGCTTCAGCACTTCTCTGCTCACTCTCAGCCTTCTTCAGGTCAGCTAACTCCTTCTTCGTCTTCACCAACATCCCCTTCATCTTGTTGGCTCTTTCCTCGGCCTGGTCTCGCTGGCTGCCCACGGCAACTGAGAACAATAATACAAATACAGTCCACTCCTATTATGATTTCGTCATTCTTAACACAGATTTGTACATGTTTGAATTGGAACCCTGGGACTTGCACCCATGTTTGATGTAATATGGCACAATAATACAAATTATAATTGAAGATGCTAGTACTAGAAGTTCCTATGTTACATCAAATTAGTTTTGAGAAACAGAGGGTAAAAATGTAACATACGAACATCTAGTACTAGCATCTTCACTTATTTTACATATTCCGAAAGAGTAACTCCTCCCGCATCTTTTGGTACCATTTTTGTGTGGTATGTCTTTATGCTTGGATGAACACGACACATTGTTACATAAATGTAACAGAGGGCCAAAATGTAACATACGAACTTCTAGTACTAGCATCTTCAATTTAACAATGATCTTTTGCTATTCATCTCCTCTTGATTACATGGTACACATATATTTTCAAAATTCTTAAATCCTTTAGCAAGACTATACTTGACATTTGACACTTTCGACCCAGGTGAGGTAACAGAACGAAGAAATTCCTTAAACGGTTAGGATGTGATAGCCTAGCTAAAGCCAAGAAAATATTTGTCGAAGAATGGTTATACATGTCACTCGATAAACGGTGCAGTACTCTAGCTTGATGACGTTTTTGTTATGCAGTGTGCTGTTTGTATTCCAATATTATTTTAATGAAGAATATTTGAAACTCTGAAAATTGAAAATGCAAATAAAAATCAGTCAAATCAGTCTCACCAACTTCATTCTGCATTGCTTCTAGTCTTTTCTCCAGGCTGTCAACCTCCGTGGTGAGATTAGTAATCTTTGTATCTCTCTCATCAATGGTTGCGTTTAGATTAGATACTGTTCTCTCATAGTCCGCTATCTCTAGATCCATTAAGTTGCTCTGACCAGCTTCCTATAAGACAAAGAGAGGTGGGATTATAAAATTAAATGGACAGAAAAACAACTTTTCTACTGTTAAAGCTGAAAAATTAGATTTCATTTCTTTATAAGCTTGGTATGATCCTCATGGTAGTTGTGTTTATATTAAACAGCAGATATTTCTCTTGCAATTTGGTATGTCAAGATCCAACATGTTGCTATAAATGGGTTCTCTATAAAAAAAATCATACTTTTGTATTTTTATTTCTTTACATGTAATAATTAATCAAGGTATAGAATTGTTTGAGTTTACAGAAGAGGAAAATCTGATTTTTTGTTGTTGTCACTCACAAATAATGAAAACATTATACACTAATATGTGGACCCCCTTTCCATTCTGAAATAAAACAAATATGATCTTACTTTGAGAGCTGCTTCTAGTTTCCTTGTGGTGCTGTCATGTGTATTCTTCTGTTCATTTAGAGACTTCTCAAGGTTGCTTACTCTCTCATTTGCCTGTAAAATAAATCAAGATGCAATGGAATAGTAATAATTTAAATTTCTCTTTATGTCTCTTTGCTTGTTTATTTACAGCTACATCAGACTGCAAACTGTCACAGTCCATTCAAATCATATAATAATAACCAATCTCTTGAAAGAGAGTGAGTAAGTCCCATTAAAGGAAACATTTAGATTTTCATTGTATGAAAAACACATGTAAATTGAATCCAAGAGACATTTGGAATTTTAGCTATAGATGTTACAAAGAAAATTGATATTCTTGGATAAAATTAACATTCCTAAGGATGTCCTTATCAAAAGATCATCTGTCATCCATTTCTCTTCCAATGTCTTCCACAGAAGTCTTTGAAATATGTAAGATTTGTAAGATAATTCATCAATGACTACTTTCACAGACTTGCAAGATTTTGTAATAAGGAATAAAATGATATGAATTACTTAATACATTTATTTTAGTCAAGAAATTACATAATATACTGTATAAGTGGTTATATTCGCGGTGACTTTATTTTCGCGAATTTCGCGAGTCGGTCATCGCGAAAATGTCCACTTCAGTACAAGGTTATTTATAGTAATGAAGTCATCACCAACATCGCGAAATTTTGCTCTCGTGAATTTCCCCAACTAGACAATAATCGCAAAAATATCTGGACGCGAAAATATTGGCTTATACAGTATATTACTCTGCAATTAACTGCTACAAATGTTATACAATTCTGACCTCTTTGAGTTGTTCTTCCTTGTCTGTTCTTTCTTTTCTCTCTGCATCTCTCTCTTCTTCTGCTATGGTAGCTCTACTTCTCATCTCTGCCACACCCCTCTCTAGCATCTTAATCTCTTTATCCTGGCCGTCCAGTCTCTGTACGAGCTCTTCTTTGAGCTGCTTGGTTTGGGTGCACTCCACAGAGAGATTCTAAAGAAAGATAGGACAATCTAAGTTAATATGGTAGTATACTTTGGACTTCTGATTTGGAAGTATAATAATTACAATGAATATTGACAGAATAGTGTTGACACATTACCAGCTGGGCCTAATTTGATCCGTTTATCCTGACTATCTAGTCTCTGGACTAACTCTTCTTTTAGCTGTTTGGTTAAGTGCACTCTACAGAGAGATTCTGGTGAAATATTGGATAATTAAGGTAAAGCTGATTAGTCTTTTATTCTACTTGGAAGTACATGTAGTAGGACAATGAAAAAAATGGTCTTGTTGTGTTTACATATTACAAAGCAGAGGGATTGCTATATAAATTCTAAAAGGTTTATACTTACATTCAAGTCCCGCTGTGTCTCTTGAATCTGCTTCTCCAATTCTTTTATCCTTTAAACAAATAGAAAATATAAAATTTAGCATTGACTCCATGATTTGGAATAGAAGATGAACAACATGAGAGTGAGTCAGAACAATAAAGGAATATTATCTTGCTTTATAAGTAGGATTCAATAACCATATCTCTTACATTTACGTGTGTAAAATAATATTTCTGATCAATGTTAATTATATAGTGTTCAGTAAGGTAATACATGTATAACAAAAACTGCTATTTAAATATTTTCCAATCTCAGGTATTACAATTCAATCATGTAAAACTAGGACTTCGAATTCTTTCATTTCTGTGCAATCTTCCCTACAATCATGAATACTTTTATACTTCTCAAATATTTGAGTGAGACAACATATACATATAACAGAGCATAATATGTGTACTCTCTTTGTTAATAAAATAATACTAATCAATACAGTGATTTATTTACCTCTCAGTTTTGGCCTCCAGTTCATCCTGAAGCTTTTCATATTCATTGTGAAGACTCTGCATCATATAAAGAAGAAGTAGAATGTTGAAATAAGTGTCTTCATTTCATAAATTATCAACTACAAAACCCTCCTCAATCTTTATGTCTAACAGGATCAGTGAAAATCAAACTTGAAATTTAATATCTTGAACATAAAGAAGAAGGAGCAGCCAGGAAGCCAAATTTATGTTCCTACCACTTTGATTTCTCCCCCAGCATTTATGATCTGGGGCATAAGCACAATAGATTATTCCCTTATACATGTACGACATTTGCTGGCAATTCAAGTCCATATGTCAATCTGTAGAGACACAGACTGTCACTCTTGCAACACAAGTTCAAAACCTGGATTTACTTTTATCATTATTTAAAAAAAACAACACTTTTTAGGTTTATTATACGTGAAGGATAGGGTTAGGGTAAAGGAGGTCGTGTAGGATATAATCAAGTAAGATAAAAAGTGGTAGGAAAAAGTTCACATCCAGGAGGGTATGAATGGCAAAGAAGAAAGGGAGAAAAATTATCAAAGGATGATATTATCTTCTTTTGATTACACAAACCTGATAGTTCTCCATATGTTGATGACTACCAGAGAGCTGTCCTTCTAGTGTATTATATCTCTTATTCATGGTCTCTAGTTCAGTCTGTGCTTGTTCCTTCTCATGTGATACAGCGATCACCTGATAGAGAGAGAGAGAGAGAAAAAAAGATGGACTTCTCTTAATAATATTTGTCTTGCATCTCAAAATGAAAAGCTCTGTTCCAAAAAGGTCAATCTTTGTTACTTCTGAGCAAAATGCATTGGCTTTTTCGATATTATCTAAAAGCATCTATGGAAAAGTTATATTTATCAGAAATGGGATTTTCGAACGGTTGCTTTTAAAATTGAGGTGAACAGCTTTGCTCAAAAGGTACCTACCTGAATAATGGTGTGATATAAAAAATTTGTCATAAATTCTGCAAGCATAATCCATATATAAATGATTCTTCATCACCCTCATATGGTTATTATTTTAAAGTAACAAAGCACCCTGTAATCCCAAAGAAGACGTATCAGGACAAGGTTGCAGCTCATTGTTCCAAAGGTTCATTTGTCCTAAGGTTCGTTGTTCCGAAGGTTTGTTTGTCCGAAAATGAAATAGGGTTAATTTGTCCGAAAATGAAATAGGGATCATTGCAAAATTTTGAACAAAAGAACTCTATTTCCTTTTTGGACAAACAAAGCTTTGGACAAATGAACCTTCAAAACAACGAACCCTATTTAATTTTCGGACAAACAAACCTTCGGAACAACGAGCTGCACCCAGGACAACTACCCCCCTTGTACAACCCCAATAATTAGGTTTAGAATTCTCATCATCATTTATTTCAGTATTTCCTCTTATGCCATTCACTTCCAGATCCCATTCTCTTTTCACAGGTTCATCTTACTCCTCAACATCTTCCTCCATCTTCCTCTCAAACAACTTCTCTTTACTACTTCAACAACAGTTTCTTCCAAACCCAACCTTTACATGAGTTCACTTGTTTTCTTTCTCTCAGAGATTTTAACACCGCATTTATCTTATTATCATATCGTCACCGTTTTTACGAACCGTCCCAAGAGACTTTTAGCGGACCGAAATAAATTGTGAGATAAACGCGTTTAAAGATAAGCCTTTTTTGTGTCGCTATTTTGGAGAGGGAAAAGTAGGTGATGTAACTTAAAATTTGATATCGTTACAGTAAACTACCTCAGGAATCCAGTGATATAATTCTTTTGGGGTAAAAATATTTATTCAATTAAAAAATAGATGGTAATCATAGAGCAAAGTCGTAAGACGGTTCGTGAAAACGATAAAAATCAGATCCACGCTAAGGAGCGTTTTTACGTAGTGTCCGCGCAGCGCTACGCGGACCGTCTCCCTTGCAAGCTCTGCCATCTTTCGTTTTCACGAACCGTCTTTGGTGACGCGCGCGCCGTGCGCGGCCTAACATTTGTACACATTTCAATTCAAAACGTAGTGCAGCGCGCATCAAAGTGTTGTGTATTACTCGCCAGATTGAATAACTTTTTGTTTTTATCTATATTTTTACTCAGCTTATCTTAGTAAGTGAAATACATTAATAACATATTGGAAAAGGTGTTTATGCAGAGCAATCTGCATTACCTCTCTCAAAATTAGTATATTTAAATGTCCAGTTTGAGAGGAGAAGGAAGGAAAACGGAGACAGGAGAGAGAGAGAGAGAGAGAGAGAGAGGGAGGGGGGCGGAGAGACTAGGTCAGAACACGTCATAAAGACCTAACATGTTATTTATGATACCATGACACAGGTCACTTAACCACTCCAACATGAAAATCTCTTTTCTTTTATTGATCTTCTTCTAATTTTTCTCTTTCACCCTTCGTTGTTTTCCTTTCATCTGAAACTCTTTACATATTACTTCCACTCAACTCTCCCTCACAATGCATCTTTTCTCATCATTTCGTATCTTTCATAATGTTATTGTCATTCCTTTGCAAGCTCTTTCTATTTTGTACATTTACTTAATAATATAAATACTATTTCCTTCTACATTTACCATTCCTACTGTCTTTCCAAGTACTCATTTCTCTTTCTTCTTTGATATCTCTTCTTATTTCAAAAATATTTTCCTTTATTTTTTTTAGTCAGGCAATTGTGACATTATTTACGCTCTCTCCTTTATCAAAATTTAAATGTGTTCACTTTTCATACTCTCCAGTCTATAGCTAACCTGAATATAAACACAAAAAGTGAAGCATGTACAGGCATTGAGAAATAATCGAGACAATTTTAATCAAAATGTTCAATCACGGATAATAAAATTAGCTCACATAGGAAATGAAAGAAATGAAGATGAATATACAACAAATAAACTTAAAAGACAAACATGTATACTTTTTAAATCGGAAATATAAGTTACAGCATGTGTAGAAATTTAGTATAATTTTAATTTCAGATTTCAATGGATACAGAATTATGACAAAATATAAAATCAAATTGAAATTGAATTGGCATAAAAATGAATTAAACTATATTTTAATAAAATATTGCACAATCAAAAGATGAGTTGTGCTAGTACACAAACCACAACAATATTCATGATTATAATAATCAGATCTCAAAATGATAACAAGGAAGAATGGCATACACAGGTGATAAAAATGATATAAGAGTGACATTTAATATTCATGAAGAAGATTTGGCACAGTGGCGGATACAGGATTTCAGGATACGGGGGGCGCCAGCCCAATGGGGGGGGGGCGCCAAATTTTTCTGTTTTAACATGTAGGGTCAATGAGCCGTTTTCAAAATATTGGGGGGGGGGGCATCCCCTGCCTCCCCGCCTGAATCCGCCACTGTGACTAACCTAGTAAGGTATAAATATACCTTTCATCCCATGATAAATCTATACAAAAATTCAAAACTCTTCATGATATACATTAAAAAAGGAAACTGGGCTTATGTGATTGCTCTCAAACCTTTTAACATGTTGAAGGGTTAAAATCTCAAACAGCAGGTGTCTACTACTGTCATAAAATTAATCTTATTATCTTGGTGGTTAAGGGTGGTATCTCACTTCGCGGAGACATGTCAGCGACGGAATCCTTTGTGCCACGTATAAATACGTAGTAGAAACATCTCCAAACTTTAGAAAATTGAGAAGAAAGAGGAGACTGAGCTAATGGCAAAACCATGTTGACAAATCTGTCTCAATTTTGTTTCCGCGAAGTGAGATACCACCCAAAGACCATCAAATTACCGTTTTTTATGCTCAACCCCCCCCCCTCCACCCCAACCCAATCAAAGACACTCTGTAATCCCTGCATAACCATGGCATAATCATTTAATAAAAATTACCTTGAAGTTTTTAGCGTTAAACAGATTATGAAGCCAAAAGCTATTATTCTTATTATTTAGAAATACTCTTCTCAAAAAGGAACAATGTCATAGTCCTTGAGAAAAACCGTACATGTTCATGTAATACAAGTACATGAACATTTTTTTAAGCCTTAGTAAACCTAAAACCTCTCCTGTTCTCTAAATTGGAAAATAGTAATCCACTTGAGAAAATACAATGTTACAGTCAAAACAAGAACTGTTCTTTATTGTTTGGAGATTCATGAAGTCTATTTATATTGGTCTACATAAATCCACCCAAAACACAAATTTCCCCCCTTACCAAAAGAAACAATATCATAAGTTGTGTGCAATTTGAATAATCTTTATAACCAAGTGGATTTCACTAAGTGTTCTTCAAAAATATAAATACCAAAGTTGATGCATACTCATGACTCATGGCTATCTCTCTAAGAATAAACCATTCAAACACCAGAGAAAGAGAGCAGGGCATACTTAACCAAAATCACTTGACATAATCTATCTTCCTTTGCAAAGGTTGTGATTCTCACCCTGTCAAGAAACCTGCAGATAAGTAAGCAATGAAAAGGAGAGTAATTAATTATTGCACGACTTGTTAGATATAAAACTAAATTATTACAGTGTCTTATAAAAATGTCATCAATTAAATCTTCACTATTCAAAGTTTTGCTCATGATTTACTTTAATATCGGTTTTAAAGTATCATACTCTTTTGTAAAGCACTTAATATTAAAACTTTTTGTATCGAATGCTCTAAAAATGTAATAAAATATACTTATCATTATCATACCCCAAAATATTATTCTCATGAAATAACTTTGAATGTAGGAGCATGACATAGAAGGCCTGGTAATAACAATAATAACTGCATTTTCACCAGTGCAGAGGTTACTTAGGTCTATGTACTTTCCCTGTACACAGGGTAACTTCATGATATTTTTTTCTTCACATGATGATTAATAAGATGTAGTAAAGGGAATCTTTAAATAGTGAGAGTACATGGGTGTATTTTAACCAGAGAGCATCTGAAACAAAAGAAAAAGGTCATGTTTTGTGTAATACAAAAATCACATGAGCACACAACATTATGTATGTTGAATATTCATTTTTGTATTTTGTAGCTTGACTAAATCTTACAAGAAGTACACCCACTGATTTTTTTTTTTCACTTCCATTAAAAAACAAAAACAAAACAATGGTTGTCTCTTAATCAACTGTATACTTACTGCCAGATGCGTCTGTACAAGGAAAGTAATCTGCAACACTAATACCAGAGGTTGAAGAATGGTTTCCAGCTGAATGCATAATTGGGCGGTATACCATTAGGTAATGGCTATTAAAGGAGAAATCATATTTTAAAAAATTTTAAAAATTGGCCAAATTCTATAACAGCTACTCTTCAAAACTTCTATGCTTGGTGTGTGAGTGACCACAAATAACAATAATTAAAAAGATTAATATATTGAAAGAGTTCCTACACCTACACCTACCATTTTCATTTTAAACTTTTATATCAAATTATAGACACTTTGAATATGTGAGAATGACTGTGTTTTTTACAGTATGTTCAGCCTCCACTCGCCACCCTCCACAATACTCCACAATGACCCCTGTCTTTTAAGGTTGATATTTAAAAAGTACGAAATTGAACAATGGTAAGCCCTTTATTACCCGCAATACTCACCAGGCTGATATGTCTCTTGAAATGTTCACTGCAAGATACGTCTAATTCAGGAAAAGAAGCTGAAACACAAGTTCTCAAAGTTGAATGGTGATGTTGATGCTGAATGCTAAGTTGGATGACCAATCAGGATCTAGATCTCAATCAGTCCAGGTCCAAAGAACTGAAATATAAACAGTCAAACAACGAAGTCTTTGTACCAGTATTTGTTTATTAATTGATTAATCAATAAGAATCTACGATTGTAAAACAAAAGAGAATTTTACACCGTGACACGATGAATGTGATGACAAGCGGAGTTGTAGGTCTTACTTTTTAATTATCAAATTTTGGGAATAGAATTCCTTTTGTCATGTTTGTGTACCGTAACTGCAATATTTTATTGTCACACATAAACTCAAACTTAACCAAGCCTACATGCATTTCCATTGTTGTCAGGTATGGTCTAGATCAAACTTAAAACATTTGAGTATTGTAGTGAATAGACAATAGTATTTAGTATTTTCCTATTTACTTGGTCTCATATTAAACTTGACACCGTAACATAAACAAAATCAGGATTGGGTGGGGTTAAGGTTTAATCGTCAGGTTTTTTTAAACACGCAAATTATGCAACAATGCTGGACCAGCTAGATTTTAAAACTGAACTTTTATCATGTTTCATTTATCAAAATTTATGTTCGACAATGACAAACTCAAGTAAGCCTAAACCTAACTGAGATCTAACTTAGTTTGAAATTAGTATCTTTCACTTCACTCAGAGGACAACTAATACAATAGATCTAGACTTTATTTAGGCCGAGGCTGCTCTGTCCTCATCGGTGGCCCCCGGCCGTATCCGCCGATGAGGACAGATCAGCCTCGGTCTAGACTTTAATATTAATTATGTCGTCGAAAAGTCTAAGATCTGGATCTTTTAGATATCATCAATCTCAGAAATAAACTTTTTTGGCTATATCCGCCAATTTGTCTCCTCTCTCCTCGCTCACTGTGTACAAAGTCAATGGCGTGGAACGATGTCTCCGCCACTGACGAAATGAACGGGAGTGAATGGACTGGTGACTTATAACCAGATTATGCCACTTTTTTTAGATGATCTAGAGTCTGAGTTTAACTAGACAGGACAATTCTTATCTCTGATAAAATGTACCCTTCCCTTAAACAAAATGGTCTAACGTACACGTAATCTTTTCTGACAAATTAGGTATCTCGATTATGCAGATCTACATTTAGTTACACGGAAGACTATATATGGGGCTGCAATATAACGCACATTTATTATTACGTTTCAAAAAATGCCAATTTACCATTTTATTATCATAATCATGAGTTGTAAGAGATATTATTTAACCCTCACAATATCTTAATTTTATTACCTTTCATTTTTGCTCCAAATATTTCCATTTTTAAGAGGAAAACTCGTCTCATCTGTGGTGAGGCAGACACTCGGGATCGTTTCTCATGCCCATACGCATGCGCACAGTACGCAAGACGGTTCGTAAAAACGAAGATCGCAAGAGCTCACCTGCAAGACGCGTCTCGTGATGTCACGTATGACGTCACGAGACAATTTTAGACTCTAAAAATTTGTGAGATGAAAGACATCGACTATCTCATTCAAATATCGAATAAAATCATTTTTGAATTTTTCATCAATTTTGGCCTCTTGGGACACTTCGTGAAAACGGTGACGATATGATGCATATCAAAAGCACCAATCTAACCTGTTTCTTGCTGAGTTCAAGTTCCTTCTTAGCTTTCAGAGCAACAGCTTTCATCTTCTGTACCTTCTCCTCAGAATCCTTCAAGGATTTCTTCAAAGTGTCTGTATAAATGACAGAATAAAAATGCATTGATTATTATATCTAGAATAAGAACACAATTTTGATATTCAAAAATAGTATAACAGAAGAGTTAGAGAATGAAACTAATAGATTGAAATATCTTTTTAAAATCTGAGCCAATGTTTGAAGACAATATACAATATTATTAAACAAAAATATTTTACAGCGTTTTTGCCCTGCCCCCTGGATACGTCATATATTGGATCAATACAGCAGCCCTATTTGGGATGATCTCCGAGAGCAACGGAGGGACAGAAACAGTCAGTCAGTCAGTTGGTTTCAAGTTAGCTTGAGTGCATATTCAACTACCCATATATAAATACATGTATTTCATCTTGACTTTGACTTTTTTAATCAGAAGCTTGCAATGTTAAAAAATACCTTAAAAAATTTCAAATTCAAACAAAATGGATGTGACTAGGTGAAAAGTTCCACTTCAAATGAGGCTATTCCTGGTAATGGAAACATCAACAATTTATGAATCATACTCTCATGAATTTCTCTATCTAGTCTAAAATTGCAAAATATCTATACTTAAAAATTTGGGGTTACTGAGAAACTGACCTATTTGTTGTTGGTTATCTTCACTGTGACTGGTTGATCTTTGCAGTGATTCCTCTTCTAACTGACCTTTCTGTAAGGATGAAAAACATTTCAAATTATATATTACTTCTCAAAATAGACCTTGTATGTGACAGACATATTACATACTTTCAATCATAGAGATATCTAAATTCCTCAAGGGTCTGTAAAAAGTTTTTGGGAAAGAAGCAATTAATCATTGACATTGTGCGAGAAGTCATAGAAGAACTGTAGTGTACCATCCTTGTAGATTTGGAGTTTTTAAAACAAACGCATAATTTTTTTAGTAACTCAAACCCTACCTGTTAAAAGTTCTCTTTCGTATTCTATACACCGTGCCGGTGAAAATTTTCCTCCGCTTTTTTATTCTCAACATACAAGCACCACTAGGGTTAAGGACTACCAATTGAAATTCTCCTTCTCATCTTAAAATTGGTATCAATCAAATTCACTGTTAGATCTTACGTCAACTTGACAGAATTGAGTCTCTTTATGTCTATATGAGTTGAGATATCTGCTCAATCACATGATCTCAACTCGTCTACAGTGGATTTGAATTCATTTATTTATTTTTCATGGGAGGGGGCAGAGAAATGAGCTCATTGACTTACCTTGGCATTGAGTTCTGCAACAGTCTCTCTAAGCTGAGTCATTTGCTCTGTAACATCATCCTTCTCACATCTCAACTCATCGTGATTTGAGAATTATTATTATAATTTTTTTTTATTGTGCTCATTGACTTACCTTGGCATTGAGTTCTGCAACAGTTTCTCTGAGTTGAGTCATTTGCTCTGTTACGTCATCTTTCTGAGATCTCAATTCATCTACGGTGGATTTGAGTCTCTCATTCTCTGAGATATGCTCATCCAGTTTGGACTGCAAAGAAATAAAATGGAGATTACATTTTAGTTAACCCTTTGAACCCCAAAGGTTTTCTCGCCTACAACAGGAAAATATCCAGTAAGGCCATTGTTCATGTGCCCTTGGAATGTGACAATTCTTTGAAATAGGAACTCACATTCTAAAACTTAAAAATAAAGTTTGTGTACTTCTACTGCTCAAGAAATGTGCAAATAATTTGAGGTTCAGAGTGTTAATGATACAATCAAATGTATGAAAGGACAAATTCTTGAATTGAAGTTGGGAATTTTATCTGTGCCTGAGATAGGCTTAGGTTGACACATGTTTTCTACAAATGATCATCACGCTATGACTACCAAAGAATTTAGTGAAAATGTCAGATGACAAACTGAGTATAAATCAGACATGCATAGATTACTCACATTCCAAGCTTTAATTCATTTTTCAATAAGAACTTTTCAACTTGAAGAAGGAATTTATAAATTTTGCTTTTACAAAGAAAACCAACCTGCATTGTTTGCATCTGACCAATCAGCTTTTGCCTAGTGACCTCGAGGTCATGGACCTGTCGTGTGACATCACTCTCCTTCTGACCTATGACCTCATTTTGATGCATTGCTGTTTCTAAGTCGGCATAGAGAGCGTTCTTCTCAGCCAATACCTCATCAAGTCTGGACTGGAGGTGATCATTGGTCTCCTTGACTTCAGCCATATCATCGTTCAGAGATGAAATTTTATCTGAAAAATTTTAGACATCATAATATACATAACAATTATTAGTAAAATTTGAGATTCGTAGCATTGCCCCCCCCCCTCAAAAAAAAAAAGATGAGAAATGACCACAAATTTGTGATTGTTTAGCTTGTTCAACCCCCCCCCCGACCCCATTTTCCGGCTCAGCCCCTCCACTCTCAAAAATGCCTGTCTTTTAAATTCTTTTTAAAATAATTATAACTTGATTTTTCTGATTCATTCTATAATAATCAAATCCCTAACTTCAACCCTTGACTTAACACTATGCCCTAACCCTAAATCTCAGATGTAATAATCCCAGATAAATGGTCACAGGAGCAAATGCCTTGTTCCCCTTTATCGGATTCCTGTCATACCTTGAAGCTCAATGAGTTGTGTCTCCTTGTAGCTGTCTCCTTGCTCCCTGGAGGTTCTCGATTCCTTGATCTGCGCCTGAAGCTCCTGGATCTTAGCCTGACTTGCTTTCTTCAACTTCTCAAAGTTAGCTGCATACTTCTCTTTACCTCCCTCCAGTTCCTTGATCTGATCCTCGAGGCTCTTGCGCTCCATGGCGGCTGTCTCTTCGATGGTCCTTCGCTCCTGTTCAGTTCCCTGTTCCATTTCCCTGACCTTCTCCTCTAGACTTGCACGTTGCTGTTCGGCTCTCTCCTCAAAGCTCCTGCGCTCCTGTTCTAATCCTTGTTCCAACTCCCTGATCTTCTCCTGTAGAGTGGTACGCTCTTGTTCGGCTCTCTCCTCTATGCTCCTGCGCTCCTGATCGGATCCTTGTAGCTCTCTGATCTTCTCTTCTAGGCTTGCCTGGTGCATCTCCTTCTCCTTGTTTAGTTCCGTTATCTGCTCCTGAAGATCTTTGGTGGTTGAGCACATGTCATCTTCCAGCTTGCTGATGCGAGATTGGAGCTGCTTCCTCTCCTCCTCTAACTCTTCAATGGTTTTCTTACCTGCATGTAAAGTGCATTGAAAAATTATAAAAAATAGGTTAGAAAGATGGTTGGTTCATTGGCATGATGCTGTTATGATGCTGTTATTCCGAAAGGTACAATTTTCTGTGATTGCATTCATGCAACTTGGTTGGAGCTTGAAAGATCACTTGCAAAGCTTGGAGGTTGACATAACGGTGCATGCTGACTCTGTAACCATACTCGTATACTTATATTCATCTTTGAGCTACTGATTTTGGCATTATTCTAGCACGTTGTTAAATTTGCAAACGATTGCTGATTTGTGAAATTCGCAAAAATATAACCGCCACAAAATATATATGGCATATACAGCATACAGTCATCTAAGAAACAATGTTTAAATCATGAAAACATAACAATGAGTGCAATGAGAGAAAGGACTCGAGAAGAAGATCTAGAATACAGTAATCAATTCTAATCTAGAAAATCTTGATAAAACCAAACTGCAAGAAATTCACTGAAGCACATCAAGAAGTAAAGTACGGTGTACCTTGATCGATCTCTTCTTGCAATTCCGTCATCTTCTTCTTCATCTCCTCCTTCTCTTTCGCTGATTCCAGATTACTTGCTTTTTCACCTTCTTCAGTCTTGCTCTGTCAAAGAGAGAACAAAATGAATTACAACACTATCTGTAGCAGTGGTGATGAACTGCATTTCCAGTTATTTGATCATGAATAATTGCTCATGCAGAAAATGAATTCAGAGGAAGTCACATAGCGTCTTGAGCATTTTATCTAAGTGGAAAATGACACTATAAAAATCTCATGTATTATAATCATTATTATATGGCAGACATGTTATACTTACTTATCTCTACAGTGCATCCCAAAAAGAACTATACACTTTTGACAAGGCTACCAAATTAAAAATATGTGATTCTTGGGGAAAAGGTTTAGATGTATATAAAGCTCATATCCTCAACTATCATTATGACACTAAAAATTCCCAAAATAACGCATTCTTCAGTGAGCAATGCCATTTTTTATGAAGGACACAAAAAATAGCTTGCACAGGAATTCACTATTCATTTACCACCTGGGTATGGCATGCCAAGAAGGATTCAAAGAAATAATGGAATGAATCAGCTAACAGAGTATATATCAAAAGTCAGAAATAAACAATCAATATTATGCATAATGTAGATTTTCACTGTTTTGTTTTCATATCATTGATTTTTGCTCTGACTTTTGTTTATTTTTGTCTTTGTTAGCCGATTTATTCCATTATTACTTGAATCCTTCTTGGCATGCCATATCCAGGGGGTAAATGAATAGCGAATTCCTGCGCAGGCTGTTTTTTTGTCATTCATAAAAGTGGGCATTGCTCACTGAAGAATGAGTTATTTTTCTGATTTTTGTGTCATAATGATAATTGAGGATATGAGCTTTATATACATCTAAACTTTTTCCCCAAGAATCACATATTTTTAATTTGGTAGCCTTGTCATAAGTGTATAGTTCTTTTTGGGATGCACTGTATCATATAGGCATTTGTTGCATATTATACATGTATAAAGAATGAAATTTAAGTTGAATAGTACAATTGTAGACTGTTTAAAATTCAATGCTTTGTCTTTTCCAGAAGGTGGGAAGTCTTCAATGAAATATCTGGAAAAGACAAAGCACACACACCAGGGTTCTCACTATATTCAAAGAACTAATTCATTGACTTTTCCCTGATGAATTAAAAAAATTCCAGGATAACTATTGACCCTTTCCAACCATCGCAACAATTAAAAAAAAAAAAAAAAAAAAAAAAAAAAAAAAAATGAAATTCCCTGATTTTCCCTGATTTTTGAGGCATTTTTCTCAAATTCCCTGACTTATACAGGTAGAGAGGGAACCCTAATATGTACGTGTATGAAGGAAGAAAGGACTTTTATGTTCTGTACTTACTGCAGAGGTTTGAGCAGTCTGAAGGGCTTCCACCTGTTGTTGGTATTCTGAACTCTGTTGCATGCTTTCCAGGTGTGCTATCCTGATCAACGTCAACTGTTCCTTCACTCCCTCCATTTCATACTTCAAATCCTCCATCTCTTTCTCCTTTTTCTGGACATCTTCCTGTGCAGCCTTCAGGGATGCTTTCAGCTCTTCTTCTTTATGACTTGTCTCCTCTGCTTTCTCGGTGTCTCCTTTCACCATGGTTTCTTTCAAAGTTGCTAACTCCTTTTCAAGATCTTCCACCTGTTGCACCCTTCTTCCCTCCTCCTCTCTGGATGATTGAATAACACTCATTAGCTCTTCTTTACTTTGAGCCAGCTCTTTCTCTGAATCGCGTTGGATGATGTCGAGCTTATCCTGCAGCTCTTGCAAGTTTACATCCTTTTTCATCACGTCTTCTTTCATTTCCTCAATGATTATCTTGAGTTCTTCCTTGGCGTTCGTTAGGTCTTCCAGCTTCTGCTTTTCCTCGCTTGCCAAACCTTCCATCACACTCTTCAGTTCTTCCTTGACTCTTTCTGCATCCTCTCTGGCCATGTTTAGAGATTCTTTCAGGGAAACTTCCTTCTCGTTCATTTCTTCTTCCTTCTTTTGTTTTTCTTCTTGCAGCCGCTCGAGTTCTTGCTCTTTCTCCCCGACTGTTCTCTTAAATTCTTCAAGTTCAGCCTCTTTGTGGGTAGATTCTTTCTGAAGGGAGCTCAGATTCTGCTCAAGATCTTGAAGATTCTTTTTCAGATTATTCTTCTCTTCTGTAGTATCGTCAAGCTGCTTCTGAAGGACCTGATTGACATCCGCCTGACCTGACTTCAGTGACTCCAGTTCCTCTGACAAACGTAATTTATCCTCTGCAGTCTCTCTCATACTTGCAACTAACTTAGAATTGTCCTCAGTCAAAGTGTCCACTTCTGTCTTCAAACCATCCTTTTTGGCACCCAGCTCGGTAAGTTGACACTTCAGACTGTTCATCTCTTCAACTTGGTCTTTGAGACGAGACATGTCCTGGGTGTATTCCTCCATCTTTTTCTGTTCTTGTTCCTTCTCCCTTTCCCATTCATGAACTGTCTCCTCCAACCTGCGAGCTCTTGCATTGGCCTCTTCCTTGGTGTTGACAAGATCTTCTTTCTCTTGGAGAAGTCTGGCTAGGTCTGCATTCATTGTCTTCAGTTCGTCACGGAGCTGTTGGGCGAAGCCAGAAGCATCTTCCGAGGTTTGCGTCAGGGACTCAATACGAGACTTAAAACCATCTTCTGCATCTGCAAGCTGTTTCTTCAGATTTTCAACCTGTTCCTGCAACTCCACTCCAGATTTTGCCATCTTTTCCTTTTCATCCTCCATCCTGGCTAGTCTCTCTTCTGCTTCCGCTCGATCCTTCTTGATGACATCTTCCAATCCTGTCTTCTCCTCGGTGATGATCTTCAGTTCTGACTTCAAGGACTCCATCTCCTGCAGAGTGGTCTTCTGTTCTTCCTGCATACGAACAATCTGTTGAGCAAGCTCATCCTTCTCTGAGATGACCTCGTCCAAAAGTCTCTTGGTTTCTTCCCCCTTGCTTGAATCTGATGACATGGACTGCTTCAAGGTTTTCAGAGATTCAATGGTCTGATCTCGAGCTTCTGTCAGGATCTGAATCTGCTCTTTGAGGCTCTGTAGAAAATAAAACAAAATAAAAGGTGCAAGACATGAAATATGTCATAAAGGAAAATCATTGCCATAGAAAAAGTTATAGTGTCGTTAATTTTGATATAAATTGTAGTACAAAGGGCTTTTAACTTTGCATGACGACTTTCAGTCCTGTACAAACAGGCTACATGGTTCTTGAAAAATAAAGCATCTGGAGAAAAACAGAATTAAAGCTGAAAAATAAGTGAGACCTTTCTATATGAAGGAAGCAGCATGTGGATGAGAATCCTTACATATAGACAAAAACAAATACTCTATTTAAATAAATTCTCCTGTATGAAAATATACGTACTCAATAAGGAACGTAAAACGTTGGGTGTGATAATCAACATTTGTAAGTAAAGAGATGCCTCGATCTTCAAGTACATGCAATTACCTAATATGGCAAATACTGACTGCCAGATCGATCTTCGACTGAATCATTGCAGAGTCACCACAGACTTACAAATATGGTACCTAAAGCTACCTTCTAGCAAGGCGATTGGGGTAATAATAATATATCATGTTATGCAGGGCTGACTGGGAGAACACTTATAAGAACTGAAGTGACAACACTGTATAAACAAAATTATTACTATTATAAGAACAACAAACCTTATTCTCTTGGGTGATTGATTGCTGATCTTCTTGTAAACATTGGAATGTAGTTCTCATGGTCTCTTCTTTCATCTGCATACACTGCATCTGTTCCTCTAGGCCCTGTTTCAATTACACAATTATATGATAATAATATTTAATAATGACAGCTGCAATTTACACAGTACGTTTAAAAGAAAGAGGGTATTCTATGTTCATTATTTTGGCTATTTTTTTTTTATATCAGATAAATGAAGATGAACCCTTCAACTTTACACTGGTACCTTTTCTTGAATCATTGACGCAACGCACATCTGAAGAAATTGCAAATATTTTGAAAAAAAAAAATAAAAAAAATAAAAAATATATAATTGCGGGGGGGGGGGGGGGGGGGGGGGGGGGGGGGTGTGTAAGTTTTGAAAAAATGGTAAAAGACTATGTGGATGCTTTCCATGATGACACAAACCATCACACACTCCTATTTAATGCTCTGGGACAGCAGGAACAGCATTCACTCAATCTTGTAGATTTTCACAAAATGTTCAAATTGGATTCTGTACCTATCACATTCATTTGCAAGTTACTTGCTTTATGCATTACATTTATGATTCAAGAAAGGTACCATTGCAAAATGAAGAGTTTGTCTTTATTTATATGTTACCATGAATATCCAACATAGATGAGCTGAAATATGGTCCCTTTACAAATAACTACCTTTTTTTGCTACAACACTTTTTTTTGTGAATGGCTTGTCTGAACATTTCGAAAATATCTTAAACAGCCATTTTAGCAGCAGGAAACTCTCAAGAATTGCAAAGATATAGTGTATTGATTATGTACATCTTTGTTTAAATCTCAACCCCTTGCGAAGTTAGCAAAAATGATAAAAAAAATGATATATTCACAAAATATTCAAGTTTCACAGTATATCAGGGCCCGCTGTATAAAGAGTTACTTGTATAGTGACTTTTCATATACAGGGTGTTTCCGAAAAAAGGAAACCAAACTTTGATCAACAATAATTTTCAAAAATATTCCAATGGTGATTATGAAATTTGTATCACTGTAAAGTGCAACTCATTGCCATTCTAATGATACTGCGTCACCTCACCAATGTAACGCATACTGAACCCCATTGTTTTGAAAAAGTCTTGTAAAATTGTGCGTGGTTCACTTCATGCACCCTGAGATGGTTTGTGTGAATGTGCCTGGAAAGGAAACCCAACTTTGATCATCAGTAACTTCAAGAATATTTCAGTGGTGATTAAGAATTTAATATCACTGGAAAAGTACAACTCATTACCATTCTAATGATACCTCTCTCAGCTCACCAATATCATGCATCACTGAACCCCATTGTTCTGAAAATTGTCTCACAAAATTGTGATAGGTTCTCTTTCATGCTCCTTGAGATGAGTTGCTTCAAAGATTCCTAACAAATCTAAGTAAAGCATTCCAGTGACTTAAAATAAATGAGTTTGATAAATGGGTTGAAAATTTTTACTTATTTAGTCCTTTAACCTTACCATCCAGGTAATTTCAACATGTTACTGGTCACGACAACCCAGAGAACCTTCAGTTCCCCACGGATAATGTAAGAAGCATGACAGTGCATCAATCACAATTTTGCAAGATATTTTCAGAACAATGGGGTTCAGTGATGCTTGACATTGGTGAGCTGAAAGAGATTATCAATACAATGATAATGAGTGGCACTTTCCAGTGATATAAACGTCATAATCACTACTGTCATGTTTTTAAATGATTGATGATGAAGTGTGGGTTCCCTTTTTAGGCACATTGCAGCAACCCATTCTCAATGAGCGTGAAAGTGAACCACTCACAATTTTGCAAGACATTTTCAAAACAATGAGGTTCAGTGATGCGTGACATCGGTGAGCTGAGCCGGGTATCATTAAAATGGTGATGAGTTGCACTTTTCAATGATATAAATTTTATAATCACCATGGTAATGTTTTTTAAATTATTGATGATCAAACTTGGGTTTCCTTTTTTCTGGGTCACCCTGTATGGTAACTTTCCTGAATTACTGCATTTTGTTTAGCTGTTGAGCAACATTACCATGGTAGTAACAGAGCTGCCAACCTTTAGAAGTAGAAATGAGTAATCTTGGAGCTCAAAATTCGTAATTTTAAGAGAAAAATCGTAATTTCTTACGCGGTAAGAATTTCCTAAAAAAATTGCAAAAAAATCGGCACGCATCACAGAATTGTCCTTAGCCTTGCCCTAGGGCCTAGGTACACAAAACTTAGCGATATTTTGCTTTGTTGCTAGCATCTCTGGCAGCTCAATATTTGGCTGATTTTATGCGTTTTTGGATAGGCTATCGTATGAACCACCACCATCATGTTCGGACGAAAGAAAAAATCCTTATTTTCTTACGCGGTAAGAATTTCCTTTGAAAAATCGGACGAACAAACCTTGCAATGATGAGCATGTTTTCACCTTTCGAAGATGGTATGATACAAGGCCATTAAGTCTATTTCTTCTTTCTTTTTTTGGAACCTAAAGTTGCCATGTTGAGCTCAATCAAATTCCCATGCGATAGATTTCTAGATCCAGGTATAATCCAAGTTTAATCCAGCTAAAAAATTCAGGGTAGTTTGTTGTTGAATGTTGTTGTCGCACGCACACATAGTATTCAGGCGCACGCGCAGCTAGCCGCCTGCATGCACCCAGCGCAGCACCATTAACCACCGCCGAAAGCTAGGGCGAGTAGCCGAGCGGGGTGTCGATGGTTTCGCTCCTCCATCCAGCAATGCAAGCATGGGTGTGCGCGCGCATTCGACCCCCCTGCTAGCGCTAGTGCGCCGCTTGTATGCAAAGATCATGCACTCAATGATCGTATTGCATACAATGCTATTGTAGTATAATTCAAGGCGCCACTTGCATGCAAAGGCCATGTAATCATATTGCATTATAAAAGACAAAAATTCGTAATTTTTCAATGCCTTTTCGTATTTTCGTATTCCCTTCTTATTTTCGGGACAAATACGAATTTTTCGGGACGGTTGGCAGCTCTGTAGTAATCGTTGATGGCAAAGCTGCTATAATTCTAACTCTTTATGCAACAGGGCCCTAGTTTTATGATAGAATTAATTACCTTCATCTTAGAGTTTACTTTGTCTAGCTCTGCTTGAGCAGCCTGACGTTGTTTCTCAGCCTCATTCCTCTGATCAGATGCAGCATTCAGAGCTTCTTGAAGAGTCTATAAAGTAACCAGATACATGTAGCAGAAAATAGAAATTTAATAGAACTCAGTAATTTATAATAGAACTCTGCAATAGTTTTCGAGATAGATATTTTTTTTTATACCAGACTACAATAGAAATAGAAAGTGAAACATTCTGAATCGCCTAAATTCTGAAATGCAATTTGTATTGTAGAGTCTACAAGGTAACCAGATAGAGAAAACAGAAATGTACATATAATGTAATTCCGTTATTTATTACAGTACCCTGAAATAGTTTTTGAGATAGATGTTTATCAAAAAGTAAAAACATGAAATTTCACAATTCCGAATTGTCTAAATTTAGAGATTTAATTTATATTCAAACTTTAACAGTACTAAAAATAGTTTTAGGGTACCACGCTGCATTGCAATCTCTATCCCTGTACCCAAAAGTGAGTTAGACGTAGGACAACAGCCTACATAATACAGAATGCCAAGTATATTATGAAATCTAACTATATTGACAGGTGCACAACTATGCACACTATCAACATTCAGACCACAATAATTGCCTTGTTCAATTTGTGCTTGTTATAAAAAGATTATACTGAATTCAAACAATACATAAGATATTATCCAACTTTTTACCTCTTGTACTTCTGCAGCCTGAGCTAGCTGTTGTTGGACAGCGTTATAAGCTGCTTGAACCCCTTGGTTCTCCTCTCGTAACTCTTTCAGTTCTTCCTCCATCTCTTTCATCTTTCCATCATTGGCTGGTGCTCCTGAAGCTTGGCTACTCTTCTGTAGTTCTGCATTCTTCTTGGCCAACTCTGTGAGAAGATGAGAAATTCAACCATATCAGTAAAAAATCCTATTGTATGAAAGAAAAATTTTATAACTTGCTCCTACCTGCTAGCTTGTCTTGTTTCCATACTGGTAAAAGAAATATACATATATATTTAGGTTGCAATTTGCTTACTGTAAGTTTTGTAAGCAGGTAAGTTATACAATGCGTCCCAGATAAAAGTAAACCCAACTTTGAGAGCCTCGTATTAAAATTGTATTTATACTTAAGTGCCATTATTTTTTATATCATATCAAAGAGTGACTCATATTCTATCCAGTGACACCAAAATCATACCCCTAGTGTCAAGGATGACTGACCACTCGAGTTCTACAAAAAAAAATGGTCAAAAACAAAGTGTTCAAAGTTTATCAGAAGCAATCCTGGCTTTCTGATCATTCATTCTTTGTGTGAGGTCAGCCTAACTAAGTCCATTCATAAGGGACAATGGATTTCTTGGTCTATTGAAATGCAAGGGTTGCTTCTCCTCAAACTTGGAACATTTGAAGTTTGACGCTTGTTTTAAGCTGAAGTGCTCCGCCATCCATCACAACACAGCTATAAGTTTGGTATACTAAAAAAAAAAAAGTTACTCTTTATTATGAATTAAATATCAAGTTTACATCAGCTAAGAAATCTTAATATGAGGCTCTCAAAGTTGGGTTTACTTTTTTCTGGGACGCACTACATACATGTAGGCAACGCTCAACACTAACATTTTTTTTTGGTTGCCCTGCCGGGCAACCAAAAATCCATATTTTCAAAATTTGGGAGCCCGAATCAATAATCTGGTTGCCCGAAAAAAAAGAGAAGATAATAAACAAAACAACAAAGTTTCGCCTTATTTGTAGGACAGGAGCTGGTTGAGTTGGTGAGAGAGAGAGAGAGAAAAAATTGTTTCAGGACTGGGAGCTATTTATAAGCACCTTTTTAAGCTTTCTTCAATTCATCTTTTTTTTTTTTATTCATAATTCATACACCAATTATCATCAAATGTATGCCGTTAGTTGATTATGCTGCAATGAATCGATAAATTAAAAGCATGAAAATAAATTCTCTTTCGAAATAAAAAAATTGATATCCAAAAAAGATGTGTAAAAAATATAAGTCAATCACCGGGAAATACTGAACTCTTTCTGTGGTCTAGTTTAATAAAAAATTCCATCCACCATTTCGCCAAAGTATGCTTAGATAATTTATTTCATCAGACAATCACTGTATCACTTTTAAAGAGGATAAAAGTAGGCCCTTTCAAGTTTACAACTTCCGAAATGCACCTGCTGCCAGAGGCTCTCACTGCAGATTATGCCCCAAGACTTCTGGGAGGAATGCAGCTCAATTCATGCTACAAACACTGCAGGAAAACTAGCAAAAGTCGATCTTTTTAAAACTTTTTTGAAAACTAAATTTCAGATGTAACTGGGGTAATGGGTTTTCAAGATCATATTTTCTAATGCTGCATTCTCAGAAAGCTGGACACCCAAGACCAAATTTTAACCTTAAAAACGATGAGCAAAAACTTCAAAAAGTGTCAGTCTAACTTACACCAATAAGCACACATGGGACAAAACACAGAAAATCGGCGGTTACAAAATATCAGGACCATTTCTGCTCTGATATTTTACTTGAAATTAGTTTTAATATACATTTGTGTGTTTGAAATAGTCATCAATAATTTTAATAAACTACCATAGTGTTTAATTCCAAAATTTCCTTATGCCTGCAAAAAATTTGAGAGACTGGGGCAACTACTTTTTGATAATTCCCCTGATTTGAGGTCTGGTAGGTGATATAGGCGCCCCGGGCGCCCTTGTATTTCAAAGTATTTTATAAACTTTCAATATTACCTCCATAGAAGAAGCATTACTAATTTGATTTTACTTAAAATATTTATTCTATTATTTAATAAAATCATGTCACGGAGGGAGAGAGAACAAGAGAACGGCTTTTGTGAACACCTGTTTCAATATAAACACCAGTCTGTTTAACATGCAACATGTGAGTCAAACTTTGTCTAGCTAATGATTGCTCTTATTCCATGAAATGCGCACCATGTGCCTGTGATCTAATAGCAATGATATTTCCTTTGTTAACATATATTTCATTTCGGTAAGACAATATAATTATGAATTCTAATATCTGCTTCTCTTCAAGAGCACAAGCAAATCAAGGCTGGATTTTTCTTTAACACTTTGGAGATGAGCTGATTTTGCTATAACACACAATATTCCATAGACCCCAGCCCGAATATATTCGGGCTCAGTCCTCAATGGGTTAAAAAGCTTGTAAATATCAGGCTTTGAAATTTTGTTACTTTTAGGGCAAGCCATTTTCTCCAAACATAAACTAGTAATAAAGAGACCCCAGCAGACTACAAGTTAGTAGTTAAAATCTATAATTATCCCAAAATAATAATTTTGAATATATTTCTTTTAATAACAATGCATATAATTCTTCTTTGTGAAGCAAAACAGAAAATTAAAAAACCTCAATCTATATCTCCATTTCAGCTACTACTTTTATATAGTCTGATTAAAATATGAAATTAGCGTCATCCGGAACCGATTCATTCTACGTGTCTATAATGTCATGATTGATACCTTGTAAATATACTTAAGAAATGGCGTTTTATCATATTATATAATTATAGACCATAATTATGACTTTCATATGTTATGACCGATTTTTATCACTTCATTTTCATAATATTAAAAGATTTTTGCTAAACCACATGTCTAAATTCAACAACCGTGATATAATGCATTGCTCTATACATCACTCCGATATATCATATTACAAATTTGTCACTTGAAGACTGTGTAACACTTAGTAAGATTGAGCTAAACTACTGGTTGTGGAATAAGTATATGACAACTTGTCCATTGTTCGGAAACGCCCCCTGATTCTTAAGACTTAATTAAATCTAAATCTTGAAGATGAAAATCTGAAAAGTAACTTCACACACCTTGAGTCTATATTTTGAATATGCGTAAGCTTCCATCCAAACGGTCACGATAAGCTTCAGTGAAAATATCAGTTTGATTTGACGAAAATCTCGGCCCGGACTCGACCTCTTTTCACGGGGAATACAAGAAAGATCTGCTGTGTGGACTGATCCTGAAAGAATGAAAGAAACTTCTTGTCCCCTTATTATGCTTATTACAGAAAGTGACGTAGCCCGAGTTAACTTGAGAGCAATTTCTACCGTTAAAATATGTAATTCTTCAGAAAAGTCATAGTAAGCTACATAAAAGTGATGTGCAGGATCAATTATCCACCAATTCAGATTTCATCTCGAATTTTCCAGTATGATAGCGCCAAATGATGTCTGTGATCATTTTTTCAGAGAAATCAATATTCAATTGTATTAGACAATTGTTAATAATTTATATTGTTTTGATAAATCCAATTTCTTATCTTCCAATTCTTTACTTTTTAATTATTATCATAATTCAAGTAACTTTAATAGCATTAGAATAACTGAATTATTTACCAACATTTTGTAACAATAGCTTCATATAAATAAGACAAACAAAACTGCCCAAGCCCACGTAGGTTCCTAAAAGATTTCAAATTGGGAAAGTAATTACCTTTATTCATAATATTTGCAAAGCTTTATTTTACAACATTCTTCATTATATTTACCATAATTTTTTATATTTTAAATGTTTTAAGCTGTTGTATGGTTAACCACTGCCATGGATATTAAAAGAATTATGATGAGGAGTGACCGAAAACAAATGAAAAAAAAAAAAAAGCTATTCAGCTTGGGTGGGGCTGGAGTAGCACCGCAGCGTCGCCGACGGCTGACCCGTGGCTGGAATCGGCTTGGACAGTCTTATTGATGCTGCCGTAGGCGTGAGTCCGGAGTGTCTACACAGCTCGGCACATGGCCCCGCACTGTCAAGCTCTGATGAAATGGAATTCCATTGACAAATAATAAAATAGATGGTTATCATTTGTAATGCAGCCAGATTGCGCTCAAAGCGCAAGAATATTAACATGCCTACGAGGTACGAGTTAAAACCTCTGTCTTCATTTCTTTTTGTTTGTTTTCTTGTCTTTTTTTTTTTGTCATTTTCAATTTTCACATACAGATTTAAGAGTGGTGTGTGAATTACCATATTTTCATTTTCAGTGTCCCATCGTTCGTTTTAGAATCTGTTAGTGTTGTTTGCGTGGCAATCCATGTCAAGATTTTGGCATATAATGCGACAACCATTAAAATAATATATTGTAACAACATTGTCTTGTACAAAATTTGAGAGCAAGCAATTTTACGCTCTATTTAAAGACCCCAAACGGTGGTTTCACACCTTTGTAATTCTAAAATGCAAATGGCCTGCTGAAATTAGATCGATTATTGATGTTTTCTTAAAGGCAATTACCTTCACTTTATTTTGTTATTTTTTTTATCATTTTACTATTACTTTTTTTTACTCATCATTGTATAGGTCGATATCATTCTGTATGTGATAAATGTCTTGGATATCAGTGCACCGGGAGGTGGGGACTCCATAAAGTCCACCAAGTGCTGGAGTTATAATTTTTTGCTTTTCATATAAGATATTTAAAAGGTCTACTGCTGTATCTGATATTTCATTTGACTTAATTTCGCGATTCTGACCCGATATAATCAATTTACATTGTAAATTGCAAAGCATTATATTAGAACTTAGACTTACATATCGTGCATAAGAAAGCATTCACTCGTATATGCCACTGTTTTATAGCTCGCCTTTGCCGATATTTGCGGAATTTTGAAAATTAATGATCACAAATATTCATCGGTAACAGTATTATAAGTTTTTTATATTTGAAAACATATCCGGAGGTACATGATGAATCGTGTTTTCTAATTTATACTAATAACATATGAATTTTTATTGTCGAAGAGATTGTTTTTTACCTAAGATGC
Organism: Paracentrotus lividus; assembly: GCA_940671915.1. Taxonomy (NCBI): domain Eukaryota; kingdom Metazoa; phylum Echinodermata; class Echinoidea; order Camarodonta; family Echinidae; genus Paracentrotus; species Paracentrotus lividus. The sequence goes on along the minus strand of CALNVZ010000674.1, from coordinate 3,700,717 downwards.
ATGTTTGATAGATATACTATATGATAATTTCAAATATTGAGATATTATTTTCATAAAAGGATAAATTATTAAGCATTTTGCAATATAAACTTCTTACACATGACAATGTGCACATCAGTGTATTAACATAATTAATATCAATGAGCAATAATCTATTTATATGATCGATCTTAATTCTAAAAGTAGCTATTATACAAATATAAGTTATTGTTATGGTTGTTTCAATTGATTGAAACTCTGTAGCGTAGAGGCCCTTGCATATAGAAAATAATTATTTATGACTACTTATGATCATAATTTTTCAATCAGTTGGAGAGTTATGCCAAAAGGTTTGATTCAAGTATGTCATAGAACAAGCACATGCATGATGAAGAAAAGCTAATATGTGAAGGTGATCTATATTTCTAGGGCATAAATTACTGGGCATCATCGCGGTAGCGGGATGCCTATATGTCTGTACGTGGTGCCAAGGGAAACAGATAATTCACGCAAACTGCCTGCCTTTTTTTTCAGCTGCCATTGTCTTTTTATCAAGCTGACGCTTAATCCCTCTCATGAATTTATGCTTTTCTGAGACTGACTCAATACCTACATATGACAGGGAAATAAATTATTTCACTAATTTGTCACATTAAAGGTAATCCATTGTATGTAATACAGATGTGGTTTTACATGATATAACAGGCCAAACAGAATTTTCATCTGAATCCCTTGTGAAAATTGTCTGTTTCCCATACAAAAAGGCAATATTTTAACAGAAAATCCACCTCCGACTGCCTGTGATCTTTGGAGCTTCTTCTTTTCCCTAAATTTGTATGTTAGCGTGTATTTATGTCATCGATTGTTGTAATAATGTAGATCTATTGTTTCACTTTTGCTTGATGAATAAATAAATTTAAAAATGGTCATAAATAATTTTAGGGGGAAAAAGTGGCGGTCGATGCCCTTTTATGAAGAAACAAGTGGCCTTCGATGCTTTTATGAAAAAAAAATTGCGGTGATGCCCTTTGAAAGTTGACAAAAGGCCCTAGTTTGAGAAATAA